>JAFBJT010009821.1:86596-99499 GCA_016785325.1 Chascanopsetta lugubris | reverse complement strand
GAGAGAGAGAGAGAGAGAGAGGGAGAGAGAGAGAGAGAGAGAGACCTGACAGACCAGCTTCAAAGGCTCCAGTGAGGTTCATTAACACTTAAAGGTGCAGTGCGTAGGATTCAGTCATTCTCAACTGGTGGGTCACGGGCCCGTTTTCAAAAATCCTGTGCTTTTATTTTGAAGGGGAATTATTTTTTGCCGAAGCATTGGAGTGCTGTCTATTCACACACTACATGAACAGTAGGTGGCGATGACGCCCTGCAATGCTAACGGACACTTGGAATTTCACAGATAGAAGAAAACCGCCATGTTTGTTTACATATGCTAATCGACCCCGGTTGAAACATAAATATGACACCGACCACATGAAATACAGATTTTCTTATATTGGGAACAAAAAAAAAGGCAAAACCATTTGCAACATTTGCCTTGATTTGGGTCCCGCCCCCTCGTTAAGATCGGACCAGTAGAGAACCACAGACCGAGTGGAGCTGGCCAATAGTAGCTCCCTCATGACGTACATATATAGATCAAAGGGGCGGGTAACGTTCCCGACATTTTTTTTACATTTTGCTGATTGTACACGTGTAAAAGCACTCGTGCGACCGGAGCGTATTTCATGAGTGCCAATTAGAAATGGAACCATTTCAAAGGAAATTCATGCACTGCCCCTTTAAGTGCCCTGGAGCTCCCCCACCCCCCTCTCTCCCCACCACTTGAATTAAAACAAAAAGAGAAAAGCAACAATTAAGCTCTCAGCCCTGGACTGGGCCCCCTCTCCCTGCGCCAACAACGCCGGTCAGCGCCTTCACGCGACTCTGACACAAAGAGCGGCAGCTCTCCAACATGTGAGCAGCAGAAATAGAACCTGCATGATGCGTTTAACACTCGCGCGGTTCAGACATCACATGCGCAGCTGAGCCGAGTGCTGGGCGCTTTGATTTCGTTCGAGGAGATGAGGTTTTCTGAAGTTCAGCCTCCCTCACAATCAAACGTGTGGTCGCGCCTCCCGGACGCCGCCCGGCTCCGGGCGCAGGAGGACGTATTTTAGGTCACGCTCACGGGGCGAGGGGGGGCGCGCGAGTCGCAGCTTCGGATTAATGGAATCGACACCACGGCCGTCTGGAAATATGAAGGTGAGGAGGGAGGGAGCCCGGCCCGGAGGTAAATCTGTGTAAGCGGGGGGTGGGGGGGTGGGGGGGACAGGAATCGCAGTTCACTCGGAGATGAAATGAATTTTTGCGATGGCAGGGGGGTCGATGGTCCAAATGAGCCGCTCACGTATCCGGGGAACTGCTTCCATTTAACGGGAGGGATCCAGGTGTTTGAATTAGAGAGGTTCTGTAAAAAGTGACGACCTACATTTGAGAGTTTAACTAGTTCCTCAATACGCTCATGTTTCATGAAAGTTCATGTGTCGGCCAGTCGAATATGATGAATTAAATATATAAATTATTCAAAATAAGTCATTTAAAAGCAATTACTAGAACTGCTTGACCAAAAGTACCCCAGAACTTTTAGACCTAATAGCTTTATTCAAGAATATTAAATGTTCCTGGACATTTGTATTTCCACTGACAGACTTGCTGGCATCAAAAGGAACAGTGTCTAAAGCAGGCAGTTCCACTCCAGTCCACCAGGTGGCAGTAAACAATTAGAGAGCAAAATGGACACCATGTACGCTCCATGTTGTTTGTGCTCGCACCTCAAATGAATCTTGACGTTTTGCCCAATCACAGATACATACACATAAAAACCAATTAAAATGCTCAAATGTTAGCATGCTAACACATCCTGCACATTTTTCTGCGGTGACTATGAACTCATGCAACAGCGTCGTAGTTCGCCTTTAACTTCTAATGACCATGATTTTGCGCTTCACAAATCAAAGTGGCGTCAATTCGCTTTTAAAGAGATTAATGTTAGCGATTGTAGCGGATGATTCATTTTTGACAATTACTGACATTTTATTGAGGGAGGAGTTGCAACGAGTGCTTCATCAGTTCAGACCTGCGCTTTAAATCTTGAATGTACGTTTAATTGCATTTATCCCAGATCCAGATCAACTAGACTTAAAGAGCAAGTTTGTTCAATATTCTTTCTGCAGCATCACCACATGTAAACGCTTTTAAACACCAATTCTATTCTGCACAACAATTCACCCACGCACACTATTTACCTCAGAGCCGCTTGGGTCAACGACACCCCACAGCTTGTTGTTTTAGTAAACAATGACCCTCCACGTGAATCTGCTCAGAAGCCACTCGTGCCTCAGAAGAGGCCGTATCACACCACTCCAGGTGTATTTGTCCATTCAGAGCCTGTTTGCTCATGAACAATATTACAATGGTTCCATAAATCAGAGTCAGTTCATTAATGCAGGAGCTTTGGTTGTTGGACGCCCTTGATGCTGCCCCCTCTCTGCACACGGCGGGGGCAGCTCACAGCCCAGATCACAATCTGGGAGCTAGGAGCTGAAAATTAATCAGCTGCTGCTGCTTTGTTTTCATATTGTGTAATTACACATGGCACCTGAGCGCTCACACACATACATACACACAAACACACACACAAAGATGCAGGCAGTGAATGACGCTAATACACACACACACACACACACACATTCAGAAAACACAGGTGTTGGATCCTACAGAGGCTGGTGATTGGTCGAAGATCCATATTGGATAAACCATGCACTCAACATAGGTAACATCAGTGATATGACCTGACATGTGAATGAGAGTGTTCAGTGTAACCATGGCCAGTGGGTGGCGCTGTGCACCAACATGGATTTATACGAGCACTGGAGACTAACATCTATGGCTGAATTTGAGGTCAGTTGTCATTATCTTTATTTTTTAAATTTTTTTTGTCACACTAACCTCACCATTAGATGTCGCAAAATCCTACACACTGGTCCTTTAAGTGCAGCTCAAAGACAAACTGGACAGGGTGTAAACAATACACACTACATATGAAACTAACAGTGGGGTGGGACATGCTGCCTTATGACATCATCATATTATATCTTTTCTCGTTAAGCATAAGACCCCTTGTGGCCAAAGTTGTATATTACACAACTCACAGTGACCAGGTAAAAGAGTAAATACTATTTTAAGTTGCAAAAAACTTGTTTTTAACTTTCATCTGTGTGTGTGTTACACTGTAGGCAATGGGTTTCTGTCAGGGGGCCAAAGACTGTAGCTGATACCATGAATAAACGGGGGGCCCAAAGCTACATGTGGCCCAGGGCCCCCTCCCTGTCGAACCCGGCCCTGCTATGAAGCCTGAGTCGATTATAGAAGGTAGTGAGGGGCTCTCTTACTTTACAGCTGTCTCCTCAGGCACCTCCAGAGAGAGAGTCAAAGTTCCTGATGTCAGTTCACACAGCTCAGGACTCACGCAGTGCAGACTCTCCGTCACCTGAAACACACACACAACACACACACACACACACACTCACTCTATATCATTTTGTCGGACATTTTCAAGATAAACCCACAGGAGCTTAAATTTAGCCATGAAGTTATCTCACCCTGTCTCCCTCCCACGGCACCACCAGCAGCCTCTGCCCAGGTTTGGGTTGCCATGGCTGCAGGGTGGGAGGAGCCGGTGTGGTGGCGGAGGTGGTGGTGGTGGTGGTGGTGGGCAGGACGGTGGTCGGCGGCGGCGGCGGCGGCTGAGTGGCGGCGGCGGTGGTGGAGGCCACAGGGGTGGCCAGCTCGGGCGCGGACGGGGTGGCGGGGTCCCAGTCGGCGGGCGGCAGGTCCAGGAGGATTTGGTCACAGCGCTCCCCCTCGTAGCCCTCGCTGCACTCGCAAGTGTAGGCCGCCTCCCCCTCCTCTCCGCTTTCACTCCGGCTGCAGTTTCCATGGAGACAGGGGCTGCTGGTGCACGGGTCTGTGAAAAACTGGGATAGAGGCGGAAAGTGAAAAAACAAGACGTGTTAGAGAGAGACAAAACAAAAGCATTATTATCCGGCGGTGGCTTTCGCAGCCTGCTACAAAGCGAAGCCTCTTCCTCCCACGGTGACGAGCTGGGATCACAGATGCCGTCTCCATGGACCACGGGCTTCATATGAAGAGGGACAGCGTGTCTTCATTTTGTCCCTCGAACCAGGACTGTTCCCATACTGCACCAAAGAATCTGCACATAAGCCTTTTTTTTCAGTTTCTATGCCGAGTCCACTAACATGGAGGAGAGTGGGTTTATGGCACATACCACAGCTGCCCACTAGGGGGCAATCGAGGCGCTGTGGGTTAATGTTACATTTGAGGTCGTCTCCTTCTCATATACACTTTATGGAAAACTCATGGGATTTCGCACATTTCAATATATTCTATATTTTATATGTTAGATCAGGAGAAAGTCCTTTCCATGAAGGTCGCCATCACTTAATCCTCCAGAATGCACCTTTAATTTGTTGCCAATACTTGCTTATATGTTCAGTGATAAGAACAGTACAATGGACTCTTGCAAGATCTTTTTTTCGAATGATTCAAACCCAAAATAATCTTCATTCATCAGGTGCCGTTAAAGGTGCTTCGCGTAAAAAAAAAAAAAAAAAATTAAATAAATAATGAAGGGAATTAAATCAAGTTCTAAATAAAAAAACCATGCATCTGGCAGATACTCACTCCCATCCTGGCAATATGAACATCTTGAGAGGGAATGAAGTGTTCGAATAAAGATCGACCACGACTTCACAGCTCTTGTGGAAAAGTGAAGAAATCTTTTTCTTTAGTTTTGCTGACTCAGCAGAACCAAAAGCCCATGCACCCAAACACTGCAGTGTGGCCTCAGGCCTCTGTCGTCTTTGTTTAGGTTTTTCACCACTTTGTGAGGAGCAAGAAAACAGAAGTCGTCTAAACCTCTTTTATTGTCCTTCTCTGCTCTCGCTCTCTCTCTCTCTCTCTCTCCCTCTCATCTTCATTCTCTCGTCCTAATCAGTTGTTGCAGACCTCTCTCCCTCCCTCCCTCACACACACACACACACACACACACATATAAATATACACCCAGACAGTACCAGTACACATGTGCGTGCTCATCCTTGCATCCGCACACACGCTCGTCCTCGTCACGCGGCCCGAAGTGAAATGTGCCCTGACAGCCTCTGTCATGGCGCCGCCGCTCTCGTCCATCAATAATTGATCGCGTTTGCGGGAAAACGTTTCGGTGTGGACGTCAAAAAAAAAAATAAAAAGAGGACAAAGCGAAGGTTAGAAGCGCCCGACGCGCTGTTGCGTGGCCTCTCGGAGGCGTCTTATGGGCTTAAAGAATTTCTATAATCCCGCAGCCGCTTCTTTTTTTGGGGGCGGGGGCGGGGGGGGGGGGGGGGGGTAATTCAGCAAAACAACCTCAGGTAGTATCTGCGGCTGCAGCTGTCCAACTTAAAATGTGCACCACATCACAGCTTTAATAAAAACAGGGGGTGGGGGGGGGGTTGAATGGATGCTCGTGCTGAATCCCTCATGTGCAGAACAACAGAGCATCATTAACAGTCCGGTTTGCTCCACGGCCGAGTCACAGCTCATTACAGTTCATCTGGCGCTCGCAGCGTCTCCATCAGAACCCCCCCTCCCTCTGCAGAACGCCGGGGTCCCGGCGGAGTCGCTCCTCAAACCTCAAACCTCCGACAGTCTGTCCGAGCTCATCTCCGGTCAAACGGCGCCGGGGCCTCCGCTTTATCAACCCTCGCAGAACAGCTGCGTCGGCTCGTCTGGGTCAGACCGAGCGTCAGAGTCCTGATCCGTGACCTTTTTCATCTGTCAGCCATGATTTCTCCTCCTCCTCCTCCTCCTCCTCCTCCTCCTCCTCCTCCTCCTCCTCCTCCTCCTCCTCCTCCTCCTCCTCCTCCTCCTCTTCATCCTAACAAGCTTTACGAGCGTCAAGCAGAGAGCAGTGTTCTCCCGCACCGAGGAACACAGCAGCTTGTAATGAGGCTCAGGATCAGGAGGTAAAATCTGGGTCATGTTAACTTGATCCTGCTAATGATGATCAATAATAATCGGATGATGTCATCCAACGTCATCCACGTGTTCTTTTATCGACATTTCATTTGACGAGATGATTAAAATCAGATGTATGATTAAGACTTGAGTTACGCACCAGCGCAAAGTGCAACCTCATTATCCCTTATACTTGCTAATGATAAAGCACTATGATATTTTAGATATCGTGAAAAATGTGATCACTTGAATTGTTCTTTAAATTGCCCTGGAATGAGCCCTTTAATTCTACACTCAGAGCCGGTCCTTTGAATGGGGGCAGCCATGTTTTTACAGTTGCCCTGAATCAACAAACTACACGTTACAATGCTAACTGATGGTTAGCATTGTAAGATGGTTCTCTAAAAGGTGCGGTGAGGAGGTTTTAAGTGGCAACATGTCGTATCGCCACTAGATGTCACTAAATACCACACACTGCACCTTTAAATGAATAGTAAAATTAGCTATAGTTGAAGTTGTATCCACTCTAGTGAATCTAGCATTAGATTCCACAGGTGTACTGATACACTGAAGATGGACAACACGGACGATCATCATGATCGTCCCCCCTAGTGGCTGGGGGCAGTATAACACCTGTCCGAACATACTGTACGTTGGCAGGAGAGTGAAATTTAGATTTTTTTATTTTTATTTTTTTTTGGCAAAATAAAAAAAATTATCATCTTTAGAATCGACTAAATGCATTTTGTGGTTTGGCTCATTAACCCCTCGGTCGGTTCACGCGGCAGCACATCATGTCTGTCAGCTGCTTCATCAGAGTGTGAACATTTCCTTTTCCTGTCAGAGCGTCAGTGAGATGTGACGCCACATCACTGTCACACCTCCGTTAGCTGCCAGCAGGTGTCACGTCGCCACGTGAGCGGAGCCTCAGACTCCTCCGGGCGTCTTAGACTTCCCAACTACGGCGAAACGACACATACACGTTTCCAGCGCTTATCGTTGTTTACACGAACTGTACATTCTCACGCGCCCTGTGCTCGTCTTCATTTTCAATCATTGATGTGTTTGCAGGCGGCGGCGTAATGTTCCTGTCGAGCGTTTCCGTTTACGCCGTTAAATTTAATGATGTGTTTCATGTTTAAGTGATGATGTTTGAAATGAATGAACTTAATGCCCTGCTCTTTTTCCACTTTCTCTTCACTTCCTCTCTGTGTTTTGTGCTGATGCTTTACTGCTTCACTCAGTCAGCTCAACTACAACCTGTGTGTGTGTGTGTGTGTGTGTGTCTGTGTGTGTATGTGTGTGTGTGTGTGTGTGTGTGTGTGTGTGTGTGTGTGTGTGTGTGTGTGTGTGTCTCAGCGCATGTACATGCATCCTTGTGACGACCATTCTTTCAAACTGAGACTGTTTGGGTCAGTCCTAACTTTCTTAATGAGCTGTTTGATGGTTAAAGTGTACGATTCGCCGAGTCGGCAGTAAACATGCACACTCGCCGCTCTGCTCACAAAGTGCAGGCGAGTGTGGAACACGTGATACACAGGTGTGGAAAGGCTTTTTGTCTATTGCTTATATTCTTTGAAATTCCACCATATGCAAATTGGCGAGACTGGCAAGCGGCCAATAAAAGTGCTGCACCATAGCAATGATGATGTCATCGCCGGTCAGGGTTTGATCCCCATTATAAAGCTAAAGGTCTCACCACGTCTGGTCCTGGAGCCGGCTCTGGTTAAGGTGAAGGTTATGGGCTGTAGGGACTGCATTCGTAAAAGATAGTGTGTGTGTGTGTGTGTGTGTGTGTGTGTGTGTGTGTGTGTGTGTGTGTGTGTGTGTGTGTGTGTGTGTGTGTGTGTGTGTCTGGTCTGCACAAACAGACCCATCCATCTCCTCCTCCAGGATAAACCGAAGATGCCAATACCTAAAGTAGCACCGATGTTTGCCTCCGTCTGCCCGTATCGATCCCCCCCCCCTCCCTTCCGCCCCCCCTCCTCAGGGCGGCCGACCCAAATTAGCAAATAGGTCACAGGCACTTGTGAAGCAATTAATTTGGCCTTGGAGGATCTCATTGTTGTGTTTGCTGGCCGGCGCAGCAGCGGAGATAAAGCAGCTAATGTGGGTTATTATCAGCTGCTTAGAGTGAATTGATTGTCAGAGTTGCGAGTGTGAACGCAGCTCGGTGCTGAACAATGAGGAGCGGGATGACGCACAAACATGGAACCTGGACAATCAGCACAGCGCATGAAAGATGGGGCATCTGATTTTCTTTCTGACTTTCTGGTTTAAAGGGACAGCGTGTCGGATTAACTCTTGACATAAGTCTTGTCTAAGGGTGATGAAAACAACAATTTGAATGTCAAAGTGTTTACGCACTTGTATATCATCAGTATGATCTTATATATGGAAATATGGAAATCTTGCACACTGGACCTTTAATCAGATAGTCATTCTCAACATATTCCGTCAACAATGTTCATTTAGGTGCAGGTTGATCGATGTTGAACTACAAGAAAATGTCTTTCAGCTCTTGCCCACCTTCTATTCAGGCATAAATAAACAGCAGTGAGACTATGAACCTTTTAAAGGTCCAGTCCGTATGATTTCAGTGAAATTAGACCCATTTTACTTTAGAAGAAATTAATTATCGAGTCTATGTTTTTAATGTATGCAATGTTTTTTTCACTACTCTACAATGAGCCCTTTAAATTCACATCATGGACGCCATGGACGCAGGCCGCCATCTTGTTCTACCATGTGTTTACAGTGGCCCAGAAATGTGACGATGACTAAAAGGTTCTCTGACATACTTAGAAGTTAAGGGCGAGGTGCGAGAGATCCAGCTACAACCTCCGCCTTCACCACTAGGTGTCACTACATCTCCCGTGTTGTACATTTGACCAGGAGCCAATCAGCAGGGAAAGGTTCTGGGAGCTGTGACGGATGGATGAGTCCTGCCGGCTGAGATTGAACAGTTAAACTCGGGCTGTGATTAGTGAGCACGATCAGGGAGAAGATGGAAAACAGGATTTATAGGAAACGACGAAGCACGGAGGAGAAACACGGAAGATTTATCTTCCAGAGCTTCCACAAACGGGAGCATGAACACACATTACAGGCTTTACAAGCACTTGTATCCAGGCTGACTGTGACAGAGCGGGATGTAATCCCTCAAGTACAACATTCACAGCCGCCACCGCCTCCTCTTCCTCCTCCTCCTCCTCCTCCTCCTCCTCCTCCAAATAACTCCACATCATAACACACTGTCACTGCAACACCCTTTCACTTCTCTCCCGGGCCGTTTCACGCGACGCGCATCAGGACAAACCTCACAGCACACAACCCTCCGGCGTTTCATCTCTGAGCTGCATGAGCCCCTTTTTCCAGCGGCCGCACGTCACCGGTCTCGTGCCTCCACGGGCAGCGAGTCCTTGAAGGGGCGTTTAACCTGAACCGGTGCGAGAGCAGGAGGTCAAGGTAAATAATTCAGTGAGCGGATCACCTTCCTTTGTCCTTTGCACCGTCTCTTTAAGATGCCGCGTTCAACGCCGTGCTGAGGGAGAGGCTGTGAAATTGCAGGCCACAGGCTCTCCATCTCAATTTAGGGATTAAAGGGGCAGCATGCAAGACTGTGCCACTTGTGCAGACTCACAACCGAGCCACTGCGAGTGTGTGGTGGAAGGTTGATCTGCAGAGAGGCTGCTCTCCGTCTGTATTTTCTCGCGGAAGGTCACTGGGTAACAGGGATTGGACAATGTCGCGCTGGGTCCCTCAGTTCAAGTCAATGGTAATTGTTTTTTTATTGGATTTTGATCATATCTGAAAATGAGCTCTGCAGCAAACACGAGTCTAAGATTCTAGATGGATCATCTGTGCGCACTGACTCCACGTTGATGATTCTTTAAAGTGATCCTTCAAAGTAAAAGTTCCCCATTAGGCAACATTGGTTTATTGTCACCATCACAGGAAACTGTATAAACGTGATGGCCATTAAAGCTGCTCTCTCCAGCCAGTTTTGGCCATCTCGGAAAAATGCTCTGTTTTGAGGGGGCGTGTCGCAGAGCTGTCAATCATACACTCCCACTCTCCTCTCCCGATTGTTTTCAGCCAATGGTATACATGACCTGAGTCACATGGTGCTCAGAGTGGGAAGACACTTCACAAAATGTGATCTTTTTGCTAAAGTATCAGCATTACCACGGCAACTGCACAGTTCTGTGGTAGTACTGATACACAATCGTGTGTATCGGACAGTGGAGGGAGGGGCCAGCTTTGCTATGTGCACAAACAAACACCAACAAACTGCGTACTGTCCCTTTAACGGCTGTAATAATGAGGGTTTGCGCTCAATGGGCTGAGCCTCTGGGTTCAACGAGCGGCTGTTAAACCCTGGTGGGGCCGAGAGCCCCTCGGTGCTTTCACAGCTTCATCTCACCCCTTCATCAGCCACTCACTGTTCACGAGTGACTCATTCCAGAACACGAGCAGAGGCTCCATCAAAGGCTCCGGCGCTTCTGCCGAGTACACTCACACGGAATCAGGCGAAAACGCTGAAGCAAGGAATGCATGTTTCAAACGTACAACAGTGGGAATCAGGTCCAAAAAAGGTAAAAGGTAAAAGAGGAACGACACGTTTTATTCTGAAGGTGTCATCACTTTGGATTGGTTGGAGACACAACCTTCTCCAATCCCACCACACCAAGAGCCAAGCAGGGAATCAACACAATAACAAAATGGATTATTTTCCTCAAGGCAAAAGTTAGTCCGTGGTCATTATGGGATGTGCAGCACGACAGAAGTGTACACTCCCTCAACAAGTGCGCACACACACACACATATAATGGAACACGGCCCACATACGTATATGAACCCATACACTTGACTATGGCTCCATCTTACTTTCAGCCATCTCATTGGTGCTTCAGCGAGCGCTTGGTGTCAGCTTGTTACGTTATCTTGCCAAAGTGTGAGTCACCGAAACACCAGAACGCCACGATCATGGTGATCTAATCCGTTGCCATAGCTACAGGAGCTCGGTAATGTGGCAATTTACAAAATTATACAGCACGTGTGTGTGTGTGTGTGTGTGTGTGTGTGTGTGTGTGTGTGTGTGTGTGCCGAGCTCGCTCTTCCATCGCTACTCGACATTTGCCCGTCATCCCGGAGCCATAAGTCTCGTAACCCGTTTCATTCCAGAGTCTGTGGCGCTTGCTCAGCAGTTTGTTTCTGCACTTCCTGCTGTGGAGGGAGAGAAGACACACACAGCCTGCGCCTCATCGCCCTCGCACGAAAACACGCGCCGAGGGGAGGCATCTCTGCAGGACGTCCGAGGGGATGAATGTGCGCCGTAAAAAGTTGCTGCTCAACTCCACGTGGCGGGAAACGGAGCCGCGTGTCGGCGGAGTCGCTGGCGAAGAGTCACACAGACTGTGGTCGATGGGTCGATTCCCCTCCCCGTGTTTACTTACTGGGGCCAGCACAGTGGAGCAATTCAATGGTCAAACTGCTCTACAGCCACAGCTCCATGTGACTATGAATGTGAAGGCCGTCGCCCCCTGGTGGGTCAGCGCATGAGTCTCGCCTCCTCCATGTTAGGCCATGGGTGCACGGTGCAGTTCGATTTCTGTGACTGTGTTAAAAGGTGTCACACTTTGGCTATGGACTTCTGAGGAACAGTTAGACATTTAAAGGTGCAGTGTGTACGATTTCGGTCACACATTTTTGTCCCTAAAAATATGACAAAACAATGACATACTGACATGTTCATCCATTTATAATCAACTAAATGTTTTTTTCCCATTAGCTTTAAAGACAACTGATGTCCACCACAGGTTCTCCTGCAGCTCAGACGGTCGAGGGTGAGGTGATGGTTACAACATGCGACTTCACCTCTAATAGGTGTCACCAAATCTCACACACTGCGCCTTTAATCCGAGCGCAAAAACCCCCAAGTTGAGCTCCTCAGCGCTCCTCTGTGTTCCTTCCACCAGAAGTGCTGTGTCATGTTAAACAGCGGCGGCTGATTGTCCGGGGGGAGCGTCTCTCCTCCCGTTGTTGTCAGGTGATGGCGGCGTTCTCGCCGCGCTCTCTCCGTCTCCGGCACGGTCCTGGCGCGAGGAGTCTACTCGGGTTCTGATGTCCCATGTTTTAATCATGAGCGGAGGAGTTAAAAATGCATGCGTCTGATCTAGATCCGCCTTTCTTCTTCGACAGGGGCCAATCATTTTTCAAGCGGAGCGTTGCGTAATCTCACAGGAGCGGCACAAAGACGGGGATATGTGCGATGCATAATCCGGTGACACAGAGGCCCGTGTAAATACACCCAACACGCTTTCCACACACCTCGGTATAGAAATCACTACCGGGACTGTTACAGCCACACGCTCTGTAATTGCATAATCAATCACGAAGCAATTAGCCGGATGGAAGCAAATTAAACTTTCATATAGCCAGGAGTCATTTTTTTATCTCAAATGCGCAGCGTGTGTAATGAGCAGCTAAAACAAAATATTTAATTCATGATAGTGACAAAATAATACTGGAGATTCATCCCTCAACAGAGTCCTGCTCCAGGAGGGATTCTCTCTGCAGCTTCCTCTCAGGAGGTTTGAGCCCAGGGAACGTGAGCTGATTAAACAGAGCCAGCCAGCGAAGACACTCGAGTGCAGTAAGTACATTGGGAGCATCGCCACAATTACCAGCGCTGCCTAATTAATGGAAATAAATTGGGTTTTTTTTTTTTTTTTTTAAGAAAAAAGGCACCAGAGGGGTAAATATCTCAGGATGAAGATGTTGCATCCCTGTCTGACTCTGGGGTTCAAGCACAGGAGGGAATAAGAAAATCTGAAGAGAGTGAAATCAACAAGGGGCAGGGGGTGGGGGCAGGGCGGGGGGGGGGGGGGGGGGGGCGCCGGGAGGGGGGGGAGGAGGAAGGGAAGAACACACACACAAAAAAAAAAAAATTTTTTTC
>JAFBJT010009821.1:60458-70907 GCA_016785325.1 Chascanopsetta lugubris | reverse complement strand
GAGGAACGGGGGGGGGTGGGAGGGGGAGTAGTGGGTGGGGGGGTGTGTGTGTGTGCGGGGGGTGGGGGGGGGGGGGGGGGGGGTAGTCACAGTGCAGCCGCCGCCTCAGAGCCCCGTTACATACATCTCCATGCCGTCGTTGAAGGTGAAAATGGTGGTGGTGCTGGAGGTGGCGGAGCCGTGCTTCAGGTCGCCGATGCTCTCGTACAGGTTCTCCCCCGGCAGCAGCAGGGCCTTGGCGGGCAGGTGCTGCAGCTTGGGGGTCTGCTGCGTGGGGGGCGGCGGCGGCGGCTGCTGCTGCTGCAGCGGCTGCTGGCCCTTCTTCCTGCGGGGCCGCAGGGTGGCGCACGTGTTGGGGGGCCGCTCCCGCCGCCAGCCGCCGCCGCCCTCCATGTTCTCGTAGGCCGGGTCGCACTCCTCCGTCCCGATGGACTCGTAGCAGTGGTCGTCCAGGGGTCCTCCCATGGCTTTGCCCTCCAGGGGGGCCCAGGTCTGGGGTTTGACCACTACGCTAAAGCCCCCGTCCCGGTCGCCGCGACCCAAGGTCCGGAAGCCCAGGTTTCCCGGGGGAGAGCCCGGCACGGCTCGCTTCTTCTTTCCTGGTTTGCAAACCTTGGAGTACATCTCTGCCACCTGCGGCCACACAACAGAATGTGGACTGTGACGAGGACTTAAAGGTGCAGTACGCAAGATTACAACAAATAACGACAGACTCATACAAATGATTTTACATATTTTCAGCGTGTGTGTTGCTGTGTTTGTCTCGAGCAGGAACCTCCAGGGCTGAGGGGTGGGTGGAAAAACATGCAGTTCACAGGGTGGCCACTAGAGGCTGCCTCCAAAAGTGAGTCGATGCTCACAGACTCCCATGTTAAAATGGTTCAACTTCAGAGGTGAAATAAACTTGTTTAAAATCTGGTACAAACTACGACTTTTTTTTCTAACTCGCTTATTTTTATTCTGTCCAGGTTTGGAATTGCGCATAATTAAGGGGCGTGGCCTCTTTAGTGACACCATGGGATCACCCCTGCTCTGCCTGTGCGCCGCCTCTTTGCCCATTTTTTGGATCAACCAGGAAGTAGGAGGAGTCAGGCATCGGCAAGATGGCCGACGAGGTAACCGCCCACTATGAGCTTCATCAGCACTCTGCAGAAACCTATGGGTGAGGTCACGGACGCTACGTCCATCTTTATTTACAGTCTCGTTTGCGGAGACGTCATTCGTTTTGACTTCTGGAACCTCTTTCAAAATAAATGTTTGTTATGAAATATGAAATATAAAATCGTTATGGGTATGAAACTACAAAAAAAAAAAATAAATAAAAAATATGGAACACAACCATGAGCGTGGAAAGCTCCCGCTCAGGCTTCAACCAACATCAGTGAGTTGGAAATTCCTGGAATATCAGCAGCCGTCTTTGAGAGTCATGTGTTTACACGATTGGACTTCGCACGTGTATCCGTGTCCCATCAACTCACACGGAGGAGATGGGTTTTTATCACCTATGTCAAACCGGAGCGGGCGGCGGCGCCCCCTGCAGTAAAGCGCGTTGACAGTAAATCTAAAGGCAGTGAGGGTGGGGACACGAGGCTGCAGCCGAATAATGTGATGAAAGGACAGACAGGTTGATGCACGGGGGCCGCAGCCCCCCGGCTCACCGCTGCAGCAGACGGCTGTATATTCTCCACCGTGTGAGCGCCCAGCGGGACCAGCGCTTTATTCTGCAGCATGAGCACGTCCTCGTCCTCCGGAGGCTTCCAGATGTACTGCTCGCCGTTCCCCATAAACATCACTTCCTGTCGACAGAACAACAAATTACATCGGGGAGGAGGAGGGGGGAGGAGGGAGGAGGAGGGAGGGGGGGAGGGGGGAGGAGGGGGGAGGAGGGGGGAGAGGGAGGAGAGGGAGGGAGGGGGGGGCAGAGCCGCGGTCACGTGTTCAGGCCTGACAACAATCGGACAAATGAGAGATTAAAGGTGCAGTGTGTACGATTTGGTGACCTCTACAGGTGGAGCTGTGTCCATCACCTCAGCCTCACTCTTCTGAACATGCAGGAGAAGCTGTGGTCGACTCTAGTCGTCATTAAAACTCAAAAGGTGTTTAAAGGTGCAGTGTGTACGATTTTGGTCATTTTTGTCACATCTCGAAATGTTACTAAACAATGACATACTGAGATTTTCATGAACTTATAATCACCCAAATTGTCAAATTGGCCGCCATGTTTTTTTTACAGGAGCCCAGAGTGGACATACTAAACATCTTTTGAGTTTTAATAACAACTGAAGTCGACCACAGCTTCTCCTCATGTTCAGGAGGGTGAGGGTGAGGTGATGGATACAACATGCAGCTTCACCACTGGAGGTCACCCAATCTTACACACAGCACCTTTAAAACCTCCACTTTTACTACTGTAAAAACATGGCTGCCTCCATCGGGATCTCATGTAAATATACATTAAGGGGCTCATTTTAGGGTTATTGAAAAAAATGTACATGATTATGAATTCATGAAAAGATCAGTACGTCATTGTTACGTCATCATTTCAGAAGTGACAAAAAAAAAAACGACACAAATCTTGCACACTGCACCTTTAAACGCTGCCCCTCCACAGTCAAGTGGAGTGAATGAGGAGGTGCACACATGCAGAGGGGGAACTACAGTCTTCACACAGACTCTCCCTGGGAGGCGGAGCCTCCGGCACAAAGGAAGCATGTGCTTGGATTCCGGATGAGTCAGTTTCAGCGCGTTGCGTCATGCACATGAAAGTGAGTGGCGAGCGGCGCTGCAGCAGACTGCGCTACGCATGTTACGCCTGTGAAGCGTGCGTGATGCCGCCTCGACCTCGCTGACCTCACAGGCGGCGGCAAATCATCTCCCGCCGTCACCTGCAGGGGGCGGCGAGCCTCGTTCCAGACCTCCTCTCCCGCTGCTGCCGACATACGGAGGAGGAGGAGGAGGCGGAGGCGGAGGCGGCGGCGCCCGGAGCAGGATCGCCGCCACGTAAACAAACACTCGCCGCCGCCCGGACTTCCACGAACATTGGCGCAGACGTGCGAACGCATCGCAGACACGGAGCGCGAGGAAAACAGTGGCATTGAGTTGACCTGCGACGAGCCTCCGACAGAAACACACAACCATGTTTTCATACTCACGGTCTGAGGAGCCCAGCTACGAGCAGCAGCAGCAGCACTGAGGCTGCTTCGCTCCGCCCCCGAGGGCTCAACAAACATGGCCGACAGACACGGAGCCACGGTCTCCCCTCCGACCCCGCACATCCCATAATTCATAGCGCTCAAAAAGGGGGAACTGGCGTCGGGCAACAAGACGCCACACGCTCAAGTGGCGAGCGTCATTCGGACCGTCACTTTAAAGGCCGACGGGTCGGTTGCGTGAGCTCTGTGGAGACTGGTCCACTGGAGCTCCACCTGCTGTTCAGACTGAGAAGTGCAGTTTCATGTGTGGGCCACATTCCATTATAAAGAAGTGGTCATTATCATCACATCTTCATCTTCACAGCCCCGGCCTCCCCTCCGACCCCGCACATCCCATAATTCATAGCGCTCAAAAAGGGGGAACTGGCGTTGGGCAACAAGACGCCACACGCTCAAGTGGCGAGCGTCATTCGGACCGTCACTTTAAAGGCCGACGGGTCGGGTTGCGTGAGCTCTGTGGAGACTGGTCCACTGGAGCTCCACCTGCTGTTCAGACTGAGAAGTGCAGTTTCATGTGTGGGCCACATTCCATTATAAAGAAGTGGTCATTATCATCACATCTTCATCTTCACCATCATTATCACCATCGCCACCACCATCATCCTCATATTCGCCATCTTCATCATCCTCCTCCTCATCTTCATCATATTCACCATCATCATCATCATCTTCATCATCATCATCACCATCGTCACCATCATCCTCACATTCATCATCATCACCATCATCATCATCATCCTCATCTTCATCATTTTAACCATCATCATCCTCATCTTCATCATCCTCATCACCATCATCATCATCCTCCTCATCTTCATCATCTTCACCATCATCATCATCTTCACCATCATCATCATCCTCATCTTCATCATCTTCACCATCATCATCATCTTCACCATCATCTTCATCATCATCTTCATCATCATCACCATCGTCATCATCGTCACCATCATCCTCACATTCATCACCATCATCATCATCATCCTCATCTTCATCATCCTCATCACCATCATCATCATCCTCCTCATCTTCATCATCCTCATCATCCTCCTCATCTTCATCATCTTCACCATCATCATCATCATCACCATCATCACCATCACCATCATCATCCTCCTCCTCATCTTCATCATCTTCACCATCATCATCATCATCATCCTCATCCTCATCATCATCATCACCATCGTCATCATCGTCACCATCATCTTCATCTTCATCTTCATCATCATCATCATCATCATGTAAATCATTGAACTCCACCCACCTTTGGGAATGACGGGACGCTGAAGGCCTCCACGTTTCGACGGGGCAACTTTGTGCTGTGCGGGTGCGGCGGCGGAGGGGCGGGGTGCGAGGGCGGGGCGTGTCGGGGAGGCGGCGCCGGCGGCTCCGCCATGTCTGTCCCACTGTCCCTCTTTTGCGGCGCCTTGTCCGCCTTCCTCAGCTTGCGGACGCAGGCGTACTCGGCCGTCTCCGGCGGGTGAGGCGGCGTCATGACCTGGGCCTCGGGTTCGGGCAGACCTCCCTCCACGTCGCCGTCCGGGTCCGGCGGCGCCGGCGTGTTGGCGGGTACGGCCGGAGGGGCCGGAGTGTCCGTCTGTCCGGCCCTGCCTACCATGGCGTAGAGGGCATCGTCAGTACGTGTGGTGGACGAGCGACGGCCCACTTCAGAGTAAGTGTGCTCTCCGTCCTCTCCAGTCCCAGAAGGGATCTGGGGAAGCTGCCTGCCTTGAGAACGAAGGTCAGAGTTAGACCGGCGGTCCGGGGGTCCACACGGGCTGGACGCTGCTTTTAAAAACAATTTTTTTTTTTAGACGCCTGGCGCGGGGGGGGGCGGCGGGGGGGGGGGTGGAGGAAGGGGGGGGAGGGGGGGGGGGGGGGCGGCGGCGATGACTCCGCCGGCACGGGATCCACACACATTCACTCCTCTGGGACTGGACAGTGTTGGATTCTCTCCCGAGGAAACCGACAGCCAACCGGGAACCGGGAACCGACGGGGGACCTTTGGATTCCCGCTCCGTCCAACTTGGCTCCGCCCCTCGGCGGCGGAGGCGGGACATATGCTCCAGTCCCTTCAAACCCACTCAGGCGTCTGTCGGCGCGCCCACGGACGCAGTTCCCTGTTGACTGTCGCTGACGCGGCTCCAGGACTCGCCGTCTTTTCTCTCTCGGAGCCAAAGTCGAGCTCAGAATCCAGGACTGAGGAGTCCGGAGGGAGGGGGAGGGGGAGGGGGAGTGAATGTGGTGTGAATCCTGTTCCACCTCAGATCCTGAGAGACCACCGAGGATTCTGTTTGAGTTCGGGAATGGGAAGCGTGCACGGCGCCACTCTATTGGACGCAGTTGAACGAATCGGTGGTGGACGGCTCCGTTTCTACGTTGAATGATTGTTGCTCGGAGCCGCGGAAGAAGGAGGAAAAACAAATGGATTTTCCACCTCTGCTGTTTGAAGGAGCTGGAGAACTTTGATCTCCACCGTTTCCTTTTTGCATGTTTCCAAATGTGCATCACGATCACGTTCTTCACGAGGTGAAGAGGAACACATGATTTTCGCTGACCGTGCAGTCTCAGTTCACCGTCTGTTATTCCCAGATTCCCTCGTGATCACCGTGACCTTTGACCTCTGGGCCACAAACTCGGGTCCAAATTAAAGGACGGCCCTCGATCTGACCTCCAGGTTTCACTTTGTATGTTATGTGTATTATCTGAGAGGCCCAATGTGACCTTTGACCTTTGACCTTTGACCTTTGGCACAAAGGGAGTCTTGTCCAATCTTGGCTACTGTGGAAACATGGCAGCCTCCATGGAGGAGGACACACTTCCATGCACATTTAAAGGTCACAAAAGCAAAAAGAGTTATTATTCACAGATGATCACACGCTAATGAAAACATGATGATGAATGTTTGATTATTTTCTGCTGAGTAAGCATCGAAAACATACATCCTGTCCCTTTAATGCTTTGGGACACATGCAACACTGTCCTACACAATGTCAGACAATACAATTATAATATATTAAAAATCATTGTAATGATAAAAGAAATTAAATTACAAATGTAATATCATCAAACATTAAATCAAAATACTTTAAAAATGATCAATAATAATATGTAACATTAAACATTTACTTCTCTTAAGTATTTTTGGTTTAAAAAATAATGAAACGGCCGTATCTATGGGCTGCTGTGATCCTGCTCCTCCAGTACGTCGGCCATCTTTCCTCCTGTCAGCCCCACAGGAGCAGTGCATTGTGGGAAATAGGTGACAGAGGGACAGTTCACAGGGAGCGCAGGTCAGAATGTGTGTGTGAGGGATTCACTCACTTTTGCCGTTGCAGTTCATCTTGTTCATCTCTGTGTCAGATTTACTGATGGAGCGCAGCTTCGACTGTCTGAGAATACCCTGTAACACACACACACACACACACACACACACACACACACACACTCTAATTAAGACCGAGGCGGTGTCCTCTGAATGTTCCCTGCTGAGCTGAGCGCGGTCTCATACCCACCATGTCCATGAGACGGTGTTTTCCACCTTCGCCGGGGACATTGTGTGTCTTCCCCTTCCTGCAGGGAACACAACACACTCTGTCACACTGATGCACTCTGAGTGTGTGTGTGTGTGTGTGTGTGTGTGTGTGTGTGTGTGTGTCTGAGTCATTGTGCATGTTCTGCTGAGTCATGTTATGAGTGTTCACATGGGAGACGGACGTTCAGAGGCGACTCGGTACATTTACTCAAGTACCATTCTGAAACCAAGGACCTATCGACACTATTCTGCCCGACGACTACTTTCATTTAAAAGTGCGCTGTGATGATAGTACGTCTGTACTACTACCTATATATAGTATTTGGTGCCACTTTTCATTCATAGCGCCTGCATGTCTAAGTACTCTTAATAGTACCGCAGGTGTGTGTGTGGACTAAGATTAAAGGGGCAGTATGTAGTTTTCTTCCCTTAGAATCTGATTGCAGAGATGACATTGCCGTCGTACCAAACTTGTCAAAGTGTTGCTTCGAGGCGATTTCAACAGATTACTCAAAAAGTGCCGGTAACCCACTCTGCAATACCACTTTCCCACCACTAGAGTGAGTCATGACTCGCCACGCTAACGTCTCTTAGCCATGATGAGCTAGCTTTGTTTTGAGGCACGGGTGCAGACCAGTTATTTACAACGTTGTGGTAGTTCCATGTGGTGGACAAACGAGGCTGAGTCAGCAACGTTTGTTTGTTGATATGTGTACATGCACAATACTGCCACCTGCTGTTCATAGCTGGAACTACGTGAATGTGATCGTTAGTCCCTTTAAGACTTGATTTTGAGGCTCAGAGTGAGGATCGCTGAGGTATTGTCAGTTAAAGTGTGTCAATGAGTGTGTGTGTGTGTGTGTGTGTGCGTGTGTGTGTGTGTGTGTGTGTGCGCACACCTCTGGCAGCCCACGCAGAGCACCACGATGAGGATGGTAACGACGAAGGCTGAGGCAGCAGCGATAGCACCCAGCAGCAGGACCTTGCCGTAGGGAGGAGCCGTGAAGTTCAGCCCGTCCTGCATGGAGGCCATGTGGGAGCGCTGACGCTCACTCGCTCTCACACACGCTCACGCACACACCCACACACACACACACACACGCGCACACACACCCTCACACTCATGCACGCGGGGACGTGCCACGGTCTCACTGGGATCTGTGGCGAGAAGAAACGGAGTGGAGCTTCATCACAACGAAAAAATAATAATAATGGTCTGAGCTTTACAAAGAAGCAGGAAGTGAGTTAAGGCAGAATGAACGTGTCCACGGTGCAGAGGGAGAACTCCCATCATGCTCGGAGGCAGCGAGGGGAACAGACATGACGCCTCAGGCTTGTGACTGAGCTCTGTGTGTGTCACACCTACAAGGGCGTCAACAGCAACAACAGCAACAACAACAACAACAACAACAACAACAAACCTGCTCACCAACAAAGATGTGCAGACAGTGTTAATTTAAACTATTCACTATTCACCGGTCACTGATAACCAGGGTTGTTGCTGATGCTAAAGTCTTACATTATGATAATATACTGTATGAGGGCTTCCAGTTGTTCATCTGTTTACATAGAACTGTCGTTTGAGAGGTAAAGTTACACATATGTAATGATATCATATATTCATAATAATAGGAAATGCAATTTCAATGTCTTTTTAAACTGTAAAAAATGAATGTATTTGCTTTGTTTACGGAGCTGCATGTGATGCTGTGGCCCCTGAGCGTGTTTATGTTTATGATGAATGGATAAATCAAACCTCTGTCCTTGTTTATTTTTGTGTTTTTTTTCTCTGTTTCAACAGGAACAAAGAACCACACTGAGGAGAAGCGCTGAGTCAGCGCGGAGAAGAGGAACCTGTGAGAAGGAGGTGAGGTGGTGAGACACAAACATCTTCTCCTCCTCCTCCACTTCAGGCCGCAGACAGACGCTCGCACATTTGGCAGAATGACGAGTTCCAAATAAACAATGAAAAAACAACAACAACAACAACAACAAACACTGAGACCCAACAAAAGACACAACACCAGCCTCTCTGTCAAATCATGCCATCTGTCCACTGTGTCAGACTGCAGGAAACACACTGTGTGTGTGTGTGTGTGCGTGTGTGCGCACGTGTCTCTTTATTTCTTTTATGACGACACATCAAAATATTTAATTTTTTAAATCTCACATTTTTACTATTTCACCCTGATTCCAGATGTTCTATTCAGACATAATTTAATCTCCGCATCTGAATCACTACAACAGTTTGTGTGCGTGTGTGCATGTGTGCGTGTGTGTATGCTTGCACGTGCGCGTGCGTGCGTGCGTGTGTGTGTGTGTGTGTGTGTGTGTGTGTGTGTCCGTCCTAAATTTAGATTTCACATCACACTTGCAGCTCTGATGAGGCTTAATAAAGACTGAGGCTCTTCTTCTTCCTCTTCCTCACTCGTCCCTCCTCATCCTCACCTCACTGATCAGAGCGCTTCTCACGTGATGATGCAACTCTGGAATAGTTTATATTTAGCTCGTTGCCCAGCTGGAGTCTGACACACACACACACACACACACACACACACACACACACACACACACCTCACCCCTCCGCTCACTTTCAGGAGTGTAGTTGTAGCTTCATGTAGTTTGTGTGGATTTGGAAATAATTCATATTTGACAAATAGAAATTCAATAACAATCGTTGTCTCTTCTATAATGTGCAGCTCTACATTCACAGGTCTCAGTGATTTACCTGTCACACCTGACCTTTGACCTTTGACCTTTATATCCTTCCTTTCATTCATCCGTGCCTCTGTCCTTCCCTCCCTCCTTCCTTCCTTTCTCCCACATTTTCATCCAGGCATCAGTCCATTCTCCCAACTTTTGATCTCTCCTTCCTTCCTTCCTTCCTTCCTTCATCCTCTTCCTTCCTTCCATCCTTCCATCCATGCATCCGTGCTCCTCTTTTCTCGACCTAGCCTCTGTCCTTCCCTCCTTCCTTCCTTCCTTCCATATTTCTCCCAACCTTCTATCCTTCCATCCTTCCTTACCTCCTTCCTTCTATCTATAAACCAATTAGTTCTTCCAACCTCTCATCCTCCCTTCCTTCCTCCCCTCCTTCCATTCCATTTAAGGGGGCGGGGCCAAATTCTTTGACCTATTTGACCCTTAAAAAAGTTACTTTTCCTGGTAATTCCACATCATAACTCAGTAACTGAACTAGTCACTTTTTGGATGAAGTAACGAGTGACTTTTTTTAAAGTCACGCGCCCAACACTTGTAGCGGTATCAACGATCCTCACTGGAAACAGGAGGACACACTCGGATCCGTATTCTAACGCTGGACATCTCCTGTGATGACTGACTTCACAGAGTGATGGATAAAGCGACGAGAGCAGCGAACATGTTTTTACTTCGGCTCTGTCGAGATCCTTTAATGTCTTTGAAGTCTCTCATTCTTTTATTCCAGGAGCAGACAGAAAACATGTCCGACACGATTCACAGTGACGTAGCTTCTCATCCGTCCACCAGGGTTTTACCTCCAGCAGCAGGAGGCGCCGAGCGTGTGCTCCTATGATGCAACCGTCGTTTCATTCACACCCTCACCAGCGCCGGGGTAATTATATCTGTGCTCGTTCGACAACAGAGGGTAATGAGAGAGAAGTGGGGGGGGGGTGGAGGTGTGGAGGAGAAGAAAGAGGAGGAGGAGGAGGAGGAGGAGGAGGA
>JAFBJT010009821.1:31500-46035 GCA_016785325.1 Chascanopsetta lugubris | reverse complement strand
ATCATGTGTTTTTGTGTAATAATGTACCCTGAGTAGATTCTCCTCATGGAAAATTTAAAAAAACTTCTGCTTTGTATAGACCATCAGTATAGTTATGCAATAAAACCTTCATGTATGACAAGACAGATACTGTATCACATTAAAGGGCCTGTATATAAGGTGACAGAATTTACATTGACTTAAAAGGAATATTTAGTATTTATACTAAACATGTTACCTCATACCCGAGTTAGTATCCGAGGGTAGGTTCGCACAGGGAGCAGGTCCTGCGTATGGAGGCCGCCATGTTGCTCCGCCATGTTTCTACAGTAGCCTCGAACGGATCAAACTAAACAGCCTCTGAGTTTTAATGATAACCGAGGGGTTCTATGCGTTCGGCAAGCGAGGGTGTGACCTCACTGGCTGTCACAAAATCCTGCGCACTGTGCCTTTAATCTTTATCTGAGATTGACTTATTAAGTGACCTTTATTCAGATTGCTACTTTATGATATACACCATTTTTACCGATGATTCTGTGTTGAGAAAATATGATTTATCTGTCATTCATTTCAAATGACACCGTATTGTATCGACACGGTGTGGAATTGTGTTTTTTAAGTAAAATACAATTTTGCGTATTAATGAATGAAAACCTTGAATATTTCCATCTGAATTGAAGGATAACGGGACACTACATAGTGCCCTTCTGTTGCTGCTGCTGCTGCTGCTGCTGCTAGGTAGCAGCGGACGCGTCGTCCACATCAGCGACGTCACTTCCGCTCCACGGAACCCGGATGAAGCTGCCATTGGGGTAAGTGAGCAGGGCCACCGCTGCTGGTCGGATTTTAATGTGACGGTGAGGGGGTGGCAGCGGATTGAACAGCCGCTGGATTAATGTGGACAAGGCGGCGCGGAGCGGCAGCAGAGCCACGACAAGAGAACCGTCCGCTCCGAGCGCACACACCGGCGAACGGCCGCTGCTAACTGGGCTAAAGTGTTAGCAAAGTACCGCGGAGCTGCTCCTCCGGCTATTAGCCACACACGCACACACACACACACACACATACACACACATACACACACACACATACACGGACCCTGAACGTCTTGCCAGGACCGAGCCACAAACACCTGGTGGATGAATGATGTCTGCCGCTAGTATCGACCCTCAGGTGAGTAAAGCAACGCGCACTCGATGGGTTGGACGTATTTTTTTAATCCTCCAACAATAGCGACTGGTGTGACTCGTCTGTGTCTCCCTCCGCCAAACGATGCATCCACGGGCAGCTAGTCCGCTAGTTAGCCAGCAGAGAGGGACGTTAGCCGGGGGAACTGGTAAATAACGGAGGCCCTGGACCTCAGCTTCCAGCGGCTGTCTGCTTCCCGTTAACGCAGCCGTGCCCCCGTGTGATTAGCTAAAGAAACGCGCCGGGATATTATGTGATGGCTCCTTCTCCACCCGTGACCCATGCAAGGCTCTGTGTCTCTCCTCCCCTCTCATGCATCCTCATTTTTCACCACAACAATGAAGACATCGAAGGGACAAGATGCGAGCAAAGGTAAGAGCTGCATGTCACGTACTTCCTGTTTCCCCCCCCCCCCAACCCCCCCGTCTGCAAATGATACACGACATCCATCAATCCACACACACACACACACACACACACACATATGTAAATGGAACCAGCACATTGTGTAGGTCAGCACCTGATCCTGCTAATACCTCATGTTGTCAACAATCCAGTCCAACTGAAGTGACGCCTGTTTTCCAAATGTGAAATGTAGCATGTAGGGTTTGGTGACATCCAGTGGTGAAGATGCGTGTCGCCCCTCACCCTCCCTTTCAGACATGTCCGAAAATCTATGGTTGCCTGTTGTTATCTAGAAAATCTATTACTTTGAAAACATGCTGATTCAACATGGCCGCCTCCACAAAGAGGAGCCATTTCTGTCAATCTGAAGGGTGATGATAATGATAATAGTGACCAGGTGACTATGTTCTGATCGGCGATATCCATTTGTAAATAAGTGAATCGTCTCCGTTTGACCTGTAACTCCCCTGAACGTTTTACAAATGGGAAAGAAATTACATTTGCAATGTTTACATTTTCAATGTCTTTATTTTTGCTCTAACTATATTTCCTCATACATCTGTGTGTATGTTTTGGTTTGTCATCATGCTGCATTTGTGGTCGTTAAATATTTGGCCTTATTTAACATCCATTCTTTATGTTTTGTAATTAAGGGAAATGACAAAAATGTCAACAAATGTTCAAAACTAGCCACATTCTCAGATGCAGGTCTGACTTGTTTTAAACTCTGCAGTGAGAACTGAATTCACTGTAAGAGCTTTTTAATTGTAAACACCTTTTACATTCCTAAAGGATCAACGCTCCTAAAGATACATTCTCCCACCGAAGACCACATTGTCTATTCAACTCCTCGACCGTGGGTTTCGTCTAAATAAATCTGTGCATTAGTGCGAAAGACTGACGGGGCAGTGTTGTCGAGGGCCTTATGACCGACTCTGCGTTATCAGATTGTTTAAAATTCTGACATTAATGTTATTGCAGCCTTTCCGGTGTCAGTGCAGAATGGCTCCCTTCACCAGAAGGACACGGTCCATGATAATGACTTTGAACCTTATCTCACGAGCCAGTCCAATCAGGTAGGAAACATTTGATCATATGAGTCCGTTGCATCATTTGCTACATTCTGTCTCCCTAATAAATGGTGTTTGCTGGGTTTCTGTTTGTAGAATAACAGTTACCAGTCCATGACAGACCCATACCTGTCCAGCTACTATGCCCCCTCCATTGGATTCCCTTACCCCCTCAGTGAGGCTCCCTGGTCCACAGGAGGCGACCCGCCCATTCCCTACCTGACGCCCTATGCCCCCCTCAGTAATGGAGACCATCACTTCATGCACGACACGGTGTTTGGGCAGCCGGGGGGGCTCAGTAGCAGTATCTACCCGCACCGGTTTAACTTTTTCCCAGAGAACCCGGCCTTCTCCGCCTGGGGCACCAGTGGCTCTCAGGGCCAGCAGACTCAGAGCTCGGCCTACGGAGGGAGTTACAGTTACCCGCCGAGCTCTCTAGGAGGCACCCTGGTCCCCGATGGGCAGACTGGTTTCCATAGTGACACCTTGAGCAAGGCCCCAGGTATGAACAGCCTGGAGCAGGGCATGCTGGGCCTAAAAATAGGCGGGGATGTGACAGGAAGTAGCTCGGGTGTGAAAAGTGCAGGCTCTGTGATCGGCGGAGGTGGCAGTGTGGCTGCAGCTGTTGCCACGGGCAACGGAGGCACACCGATCGGAATGCCCCCTCCAAAACCGACATCGTGGGCTGCTATTGCGAGCAAACCTGCCAAGCTGCAGCAACAAAAGGCCAAGAACAAACCGGGCACACCCCTAACTGGAGGGCCGCTGCCTCCGCCCCCCATCAAACACAACATGGACATTGATACATGGGATAATAAAGGGTCTGCTACCAAGATAGCTCCGCCTCTGCCGCCGCACCACCACCACCACCACCACCATCACCAGCACCAGCCACAGCTTCACTCCCATGCCACCAGCCTAATACCTCCTCTCCAGCAGTCCATACAATCTGCCCAGTCCCTCGTGCAGCAGATGACCATGCAGGGTCCTCCGCCGCCCCCCCAGTCTTACCAGAACCACAACTCTGCCCCGACACCTCAGACCCGCTGGATAGCACCGCGCAACCGCAACTTGTGTTACGGCGGCGGAAGCTTGGACAGCAGCAGCTCCTCTAACGGGGGCGGAATCGGCAACGGCGGCGGCGGCGGCGGCGGTCTGCTCCCCGAGTCGGCGCTGGAGTCCCACCCCGTGCTGGAGAAGCTACGAGCCGCCCACAGCTACAACCCCAAGGAGTTCGACTGGAACCTGAAGAACGGCCGAGTGTTCATCATCAAAAGCTACTCCGAGGACGACATCCACCGCTCCATCAAGTACTCCATCTGGTGCAGCACGGAGCACGGCAACAAGCGCTTGGACTCGGCCTTCAGAGCCATGAACTCTAAAGGTCCCGTGTATTTGTTGTTCAGCGTCAACGGCAGCGGCCATTTCTGCGGCGTGGCGGAGATGCGCTCGCCCGTGGACTACGGCACCAGTGCCGGCGTCTGGGCGCAGGACAAGTGGAAGGGCAAGTTTGACGTGAACTGGTTGTTTGTTAAGGACGTGCCTAATAGCCAGCTGCGCCACATCCGCCTGGAGAACAACGACAACAAGCCAGTCACCAACTCGCGCGACACCCAAGAGGTTCCCCTGGAGAAGGCCAAGCAGGTGCTGAAGATCATCGCCCAGTACAAGCACACCACCTCCATCTTCGACGACTTCTCCCACTATGAGAAGAAGCAGGAGGAGGAGGAGGTGGTGAAGAAGGTACATTCCTTTGAGTCCTGGCATGTGACGCTTATCAGAGAGAAATGAGAGATTCAGGGATCGAGTGAAAGCGATTGACGCGCGAGAGAAGCTCGTGACTCCACCCGTTAGGAAAATCGGCGCTGCGTTTAATTTTTGAAAAGAATCCAGTCACGTAAAAATATTTGGATCTATAGTTAAAGTTCTCCAACCTACACAACCGGCTGTTGTTTACTGGCGCAAGTGTGCGGGACTTAGTGGCGTCTAGTGCTCGGGCTGCATGCGGGAACCTCTTCCATTTCAAGAAAGTAGGAGAAGTGATGGAGGCCGCCCAGTTACCATTCAAACTGAAAACGTCTTTGCTGTGTCCATTCAGAGCTACTGTAACACCATAGAGCAATATGGCCGCCTACGTGGAGAGGACCCGCCCCTGATGTAAATATATTTACATCTAGAGAAATTAAAACAAGTCTTTGTTCAGTGATGTGATTTCTAATTCTTTCACCTTTCGTTCCTGACCATGTAAATGGGTCCGAGTCTGACACACTGGACCTTTAAACACGACAATGAGTAGTTTGCTGAAGTAAATGGTTCACGGTGGTTTTACTGGTCATGTGACTTCTCCCCCCGGTGCTCTGCATGTTTTCTCTAACAGGGCTATGAACCTGCCCCACTACAGAGCCGATCAAGAATGGATCAGGTACATGTTCCCCTCTGATCTTCAATGATGAAATCAACTGTATTACATCTGAAACCTTTTGAAATGTATCGGAAAATCTGTTGTGGGGGTTTTTAAGAATGAAATTCTTATCGTATGAATGAACCAAAAGTCAAATGATAACAATATCGGACCACACTGGAGCACATTAAACTCAGTGGAGGCTGAAGCATGTATTTATTATAAGAGCTGGATCACATGGTGTCACATGACTGGTGCAGCAGAACTGTTTGCCCCCTACGTCTCTTTTGCCTCAAAGTTCAGCGCACTTCCTGTATCCAGTCCTAATAATAAACACATGCTCCTGCCAAATAACATCAGTTCCCCCAAATATGATGAGATTTTTTTTTTTTTATGTCAACCTCCAAAGAAAATGTTGAAACTCGCAGTCAGTGGAAATAACCTCCTCCATCTGCTCCCTGTGATCCAGTTGAACATGTAATGGATTATTCGCTCATACGTTCCACATAGTTTCCATGTGGAAAACTGTTGTTTTTGTAAAACCCTGCTTAGGTTTTCCTAAGAGCTGTGTAAATCACATTATCACCCTTTCTCACATTTGATGATTTCTGTATTTTTGTTTTCCCTTCTCCCCCCAGGATCGTCAGAAGTAACCCGAGCAGCAGCCTCTGAAACCCCTCATCCATAATGGTTGTGCTTGGGATGGATGAATCCTGAAATTTAGATTTAAAGGATAAAAAAAAAAAACGTACGGACATAAAGAAATTGAAAACTAATGATTTTGTTTCTATTTAATTTCCTTGACTTTGGCCCATGTCAAACTTTTGAGCCACACCGCTCCTGGTTCCCCCGTCTTTAAGATGAGTGCAGGGATGAAGCTAGTTCCACCGGTTCCACTGAACCGCTTCAATAATATATATTTTTCTTCTTTTTTTTCCGGTATTTTTTTAGCCTTATAAATCTTTATTGCTACCCCCCCACACACACACACACCGACCCCGACCCCGCCCCCTCCGGAACTTGCATTCTTAAAACTAAAAAGTATAAATATCTGCACGTCTGTTTTGAAACTCTCTTGACAAAATGCTGCTGATATTCAGTGACTGTTCACTTTGTGGTTTGTGTGTTGGAGAAATGTTAAGTGCTTGTATTGGTTAATCTTAATGAGTGAACAACACTTTATTGACAAATGTCTGCTATCTGTGTGTGGCCAGTTGTATTTTATATTACCAGAAGAGAAAAGAACTTCTGTCGCGCCCCCGTTTTTCGCACGCGGGGTGTCCTTGTTTTTTTGTTTCTCTCGTTTTTGTTTATTTTTCTCTTTGGTGGAGGAATGTGTACACTGAAAGTTTCCGTATGCATAGACATAATCGTGCAGAGGTTGTGACAGTAGAGAGCATAAGTGTTAGACGCATCTTTTGAAAACTTTATCACCTGGCTAATCACTGATTTAACATTGAAGAGGAGAATATTTGGGATTGTCTTTTCTCTCCAGAACGGAGCCTTAACATTTCTTTTAAGCAGTAGTGTTATTGTTTGTTTCGTTCTCCTCCCTCCTCCCCCCCCTACTCCCCCCCCCCCCCCCCCCCCCCCCCCCCCTTCTTCCGGCTCTGCACCTCAGATTTTTCCGATATAGAGATTCAGGGAAAAGAAGTCAAAACAAGAAACGCTCCAAGAGAAGGTCCCACTCTTTCATCTTTTAAAAGTTGGAAAATACAAATAGTCACTTTGAATCCAGGTTTTTATCAAATCAGAAAATGTTCTGTTCTGGCTAATTCCTTAACTTCTTGTTTCCTTTCGTTCCAGGAAGTCCGAGTCTTGGCTCTTAAAAACTCTGAAGGAAATGTAGCATGTTCTGCTTTAAAACTCAAAGCCAGGCCTGCCACTTTGTTCTTTTCTGTCGTTTCCTTCTTTCTTAACATCATTATAATCTTTTCATCATCGCTATAACCTTTCCACATCATCCCCTGAACAATGTAAGCTTTAATGTACCGGCATTTCTAACTGAGATCGCCTCAAAATGTTTAACTGTAGCATTATACTTAACCGATTTATTGTCAAGTGTATGATCACCCAGAGACTAGCCTATATGGTATATGTTTGTGACTCTTTCATTTTTCTTTTTCTTTTTTTTTTTAATTGCTTGCTGTATATGTGTGTGTGTGTGTGTGTGTGTATGCTGGAGTGAAAGAAATGAGAGGGAGCCTGACTGTGGAGCAATCAGAGTTATATTATGGTATTGGAATATAGAAAAATTTATGCAAAAAAAGTTTTAAGTCACCCCTGAATTAAAAAACCATTGTATCAGAGGTCACTATCACGTTCTTAGATTTAAACATGTTCATTATTAAAGATATACTTATCTGTTCTTTGCTTGTGTTATTTAGATTGAATAAGGAAAACTGTGAACAGCGTAAATGTGCCGCAATGTACCTTTGCTCTACAATTTCAATAACAGAAAATGAGTTTATTAGATTTTAAAGGTGCAATCTGCCAGATTTGTGAGTTAGGCGTTTGTAAACAGTCAGCAACATGTACCACGCCCCTGCGCATCAACACCTGTGGATCGAGCCGTCGCACAAACACAGCTCTGTGATCCGCCGTTGTTGTTGTTGTTGTTGGTGGGTCAGTGCGTGCGGGTTGAGGGAGAGGCGGGGCTACGGTATCACTGTTTACCAAAAGATGCGCATCGGTTGTAAAGACGGTAAAGATTTTGTCACGCTGGGACCCGGTTTCAAAAATTAGCATATTCAGACTTTGCATTCGCCCATATGATTAAAAAAAAACACCAAAAAAACGTGTGCGGATTCCCTTAAACTCCTCACGGGGCCTTAAACTGCAAGTTACACTATTGTAGCTTTCCCTCTTATGTTTGTTGTAAAAATGCAAATGTGCTCACCACTCACCTGCGCGATGCAAATAGAGAAACAAAGACAAAACATTAGGTAATACACATTTGCATTTACTGCCACTACAATAATGTTTCATAGGAAACAGATCCTGTACGTTTCACAGAAGATCCCCTTTGCGCTTTATGTTCACGGGATCCATTTCTGAAATGATTGAATTGTATTGGCAGTCGTTTGATCACTGCTCTCTCAGCAGCCACGTTAATACTTGTTGCTAACTCTTGTTTATATTCACAATCCATAAGATCGATTGTGTTTATGTGAAGCAGTGATCAACAACTCAAACCTTTACATGATGTCTTCAGAGTAAACATTTTAATGTGAAACTCTCAACATTAAATATTCATAGAGGTAAACAGAATCCAGAGTTACAGTAAACACAATTGTACAAAAACACCCTGCAACATTCAAGTTCCTTCTTTTTCAGAAATAAACACCGGGAGGAGGTTTGAACCGTGTTTGTGTGTAAAGTAAAACAGGCTTTAACTGATTTGGGGACATGGAGATTTAAAGGGGCTGTACGATGTAGTTTGTTTGTTTTTTTGCCGTCAAATATTTTGAATCGCATTTGTGTTCAGGACTTTCAGTCTCGACATCACAGCGACGATTTTAATCCTTTGCCAAATGGACATCAACGACGACGCCATCAAGGAGTTATCGTGTTATACCACTTTTTTACCACTAGAGTGAGCCATTCTTCAGCCATTCCAACACTTGGCTTGGGCGTCACCTCGTTCAGTCGCTCCTCAGCCGCGGTTGTTTGGGAGAACGTCTGTTCTCAGCCGAAGCCTCGAGTCGCGCTTCTTCTTGACTGAACACGTGTCGACGTTTCCACCAGGCTTTTCTTTTTTTTCCCTCTCTCTCTCCCGTAGAGTCGCAGCGTTCACTTCGCTCATTCCTTCGGGCAAAGCGCAGAGATACTTTCATTCAAGGAACTTCTGCGACCAGCGGAACGCACTGCTGCTCCGCTGCAGAACACGCAGCCAGTGCGGTGGACCACCGACTGCTGCGACAGGCAGCAGCACCGGCGGCGGCGCTCACACAGCCAGAGTGGCTCCTGGCAGCGTCGTGTCTTGACTGGCAGCCTCCTGATTCACCGGGCGTTGGATTTCTGAGTTGGCTGTGACTCAATGTGCAGTTCAGGCCTGTTATTTACAAATATGTGCAGCTCTTACGAAACAAAAAGGAGGCCGAGTGCGCTCGTTTGCTGCCTCGGGAACACGCGAGTTCTCCCACAGCGTCACCCTGCTGCCTTTGGAGCCGTGTGAAAACCACACACGGCCCCTTTAAATCCGGTGGCAGCGGCACGACGCTCGGGTCAAACCACAGAAGCCGGGCCGCAGCCGTCCAGGTCAACGCGGCGCGAATCTCCAAATATGAGGTAGATGACGAGACCCACGGTGTTGACGAGGCAAGTGAGGGAGAACATGGACGTCCACGACAGGGTGACCTCCATCAGGTAGCCCGACAACCAGATCAGCACCAGCCCTGAGCAACGCAGGGCGACAACAGACATTTCAAACCAGTTCAGCAGACGAGTGTAAATCCAGATAAATAGAGATCGGATTGAATCCGATACAGACCCATAAACGCGCCCAGCATGTTCATGAAACCTGCCGGGGAAGAGAAGGGAATATTACAGGGCTAAATGAACAAGGATGACTGGTTGATAGTGTAATGAATCTGCAGTTCCTGCTCTCACCAAAGAGGGCGCCAGCGCACGATGGAGCGAGATCATGCACGTTGACGGACACACCGCTGAAACACACGGACACTGGTCATATAAACAACAAGCACAGGATTAAAGGATTCATCTCACTGGCTCATGAAGGGAGGTGACTGGATTTAAAGGTGCAGTGCGAAGTGGCGTCATCAAGTGTTGACCCTCAAAACATGGCGGCCGGAGAGAACAGCTCATACATTCAGGTGATTACACACACAATTGTGACTCATACTCTATTTCTCAAGAACAAGCTTTTACAATGTCAAACCAATCTGTTTCTCTCTCTCTCTCTCTCTCTCTCTCTCTCTCTCTCTCTCTCTCTCTCTCTCTCTCTCTCTCTCTCTCTCTCTCTCTCTATTAAAGGTGCAGTGTGTAAGATTTGGTGACCTCTAGTGGTGAAGTTGCATGTTGTGTCCATCACCTCACCCTCACTCTTCTGAACACGCAGGAGAAGCTGTGGTCGACTTCAGTCGTCTTTAAAACTCAGAGGACGTTTAGTACGTCCCCTCTGGGCTACTGTAAAAACATGGCGGCCCCCGTAGAGAGGACCCACTCCTCATGTAAGTAAACATTAATGAGCTCATTTATGGGTTGTGTGTGTGTGTGTGTGTGGGGGGGGGGGATCAAACATTCAGGTGGTTTCAAATGTATGAAATGTCCGTATGTAAGTAAGTGTTGTGTGATATTTTTAGAATCTCACACACTGCACCTTTAAAAGAGAATCCAAGGAAACCACATCTTTGTTCAAACCGGCTGCGTCAACTCACCAGCTGGTGAAGGTGGATAAGCCCACAGCCACAGACACACAGGTCACTGCAGGGGGGAACGAGGTGAACACTCCTCCAGACACCAGCATGATGAAAACACTGGACACGCCCATCGCCAAGAACTGGAGAGAGAGAGAGAGAGAGAGAGAGAGAGAGAGAGAGATGATTAGAGATCAGTTATTTACTGTCACCGACGTGTTTGTGAACTACATATCTTTCTTTACACGACGTCGCCTCAGAAATGACAGCGACCAATGGAAACACACGCTCACCTGCATCATCTTTCTCACGGATGACACACTGAAGCCTGAGGAGGATGAGAAGCAATGAATTAAAGGGGCAGTCAGAGATATTCATGAATGGACCAAGAATTACAATGTTTTCACAAGAATTACAATTAATCATTACAATGTGTAGAATACGATTCCAAGGCTGATGTGGCAAAATACTCCCAAACCTCCTGTAATGCAACCTTATTACCACTAGGGTGAGTTATGAGCCAACTTTTCTCTGAGCACACGCCTCCCTCCGCACAATATCGCCCCCTGCTGTTGATTCTCACAACTGTTATAATTACAAATAAACACCTTTTTTTCAAATATTCAAGAAAGTGATCGTTACTTTCGACCGTAATGAAAATAAAAGGAGATTAAAAAAAAGATTCAAATAGGTTGAGGAGAACAATAACAGGAAGATAATATTAAAATGATCTTAAAAATTCATAATATCAATATCAACATTTTAACATTTCAATCTTTAAATGTATCGTCTGTTTAATGGCAAAAAAAAACACCATACATTTAAATTAAAAAAATTTAAAAATATATATTTTACACATAAATAGTCGTCTATGAAATACCTTGATTGAGGAGGAAGGTGGACACGTAGACTCCGCTGAGAGCGGAGGGAATGGCAGTGAGCCACGGAATCATGTTGTAGCCCCAGTCCTGTGAGAGAGGACACGGTGTGTGAGAGCGGAATCAAACCTGCGGCGCGACGACTGCGCAACATGGAGGCAGCTCACCGGGGCAAGTGGGAAGGATTCTTTGAAGTATGTCGGCAGCCATGACAGTAGCGTGTTGGAGCTGCTGGACATGCACATGTGAGCGATGACCATGGCCCTTAGAGACAGACACAAAGAGAGGGGTGGGGTGGGGTGGGGTGGGGTGGGGTGGTGGGGGGGTATAATGAGGTTAAAGGGGCAGGGGCAGGTGCAGTGCTGTGGGTCTTGTGTGGGTAAATAGTGGGGCATTAAAGAGGTTCTACCAGACTGGAGGCCTTTTACACAGACTGTGTAAGTGCAACACGCTCCACTGCAGCTCACTGCCGCCTGCGCCGGGGCTCTGCCGCTGTGTGGCGACGCCCTCGCCTGGAAACACACGTCACACGGGAAATTAAAGGTGCAGCGTGGCAGATTTGGTGACGTGATATCGCATGTCCTCACTTAACCACCAGGGGCAGCGAGCACTTCTCTCGGTGTTAAACACTCGTGATAATTATAGTAGTAATGGATAATAGCATAATTGAATAATTGATGGTGATAATCATTATCATTCAATGTATCCTTATCATCATCATCATCATCATCATCATCATCATCATCATCATCATCATCATCATCCATTTGATCCACAGAACAACAAACACAGATCAAACAAACACCAAAATAGACGGACTCATCAAAACTGAACATGGAGGCAGACTAGCTGAGCATGTTATGCTGTCACGTTAGAAGCCCCACCACACGGTGGCGCCACAGCGTGACTCAAGGAGGAGGAGGAGTCCTTCAGAACCTCAGTGCTCGGTACCGTTCAGGAAGAAGAGCAGCACCATCAGAGCCCACAGGGACGACAGGAAGCCAGAGAAGAAGAAGATGCTCTGCCAACCCCACTGCTCCAACATCATGGATCCCATCCCACCTGCCATCAGCGCTCTGGGGGCAATAATGGCAAGGTGAGGGGGGACACACAATGACAAGGGTGTGTGTGTGTGTGTGTGTGTGTGTGTGTGTGTGTGTGTGTGTGTGTGCGTGTGTGTGTGTGTTGTACCCGAGAAAACTGCCGCTGTGTATGATGCTCATCAAAAGGCCTCGCTCTCCCTCCACCACTCGCTGTGAGCAGAGGCTGACGGCAGACGGGAAGAACACGCCTGTGAAACATCAGCACATCGTTGTGAGGTCTGTGAGTTCACACACACACACACACACACACACACACCAGCTCACGTCTGAGAGACAGTGCTGAGCTGATTATTCAACTTTCATTCTCAAAATTGCACGTGCAGTTCACAGGGTGGCCACGAGAGGCAGAATTCCAACAGCGAGTCAAAATATATTAAAGGTGCAGTGTGTAAGATTTGGGTCAAAACAATGACATACTGACGTCTTTGTGTATTTATAATCACCTGAATGTTTTATTTCTCTTCCATTACCTTTAAATGAACCCAGTTATGTATTTACATGAGGAGTGGGTCCCCTCCACGGGGGCGGCCATGTTTTTACAGTAGTAATAGTGGACGTACTAAACATCTGAGTTTGAACAACAACTGAAGTCGACCACAGGTTCTCCTCATGTTCAGAGGAGTGAGGGTGAGGTGATGGACTCAACATGCAACTTCACCTCTGGAGGTCACCACATCGTACACACTGCACCTTTAACCTGTGAAAGTCCACAGAGACGTGGTTCTGTCCACGCACAGCGGAACCCACCCTGCAGCAGACCCACGAGGATTCTGGCCGTGGTCATGAGGGCGACGGTGTGCGAGCCGAGCCCAGCGAGCAGAGGAGTGACGGCAATGATCAGAGACCACAGACTCACAGAGATGAACAGGACCCGTTCTCCTCCAACTCTGCACACACACACACACACACACACACACACACACACACACACACACACACACACACACACACACACACACACACACACACACACACACACACACATAGTTAGAGCTCATCACAAACAGGTCACCACCTCATCTCACCCTCTCACCCTCTCACCCTCTCACCTGTCACTGACGTGTCCCCCCAGGATCTGTGTGCAGCAGTAGCCCCAGTAGAACCCGCCCAGCACCAGGCCCGAGTCGGTCTTGCTCCAGTGGAAGTTGGTGGCCATGGAGACGGCGCAGATGGGCGTGGCCATGCGGGCGCAGTACAGGAGGCAGGTGCCGACGAACAGCATCAGGATCCATTTGCGCGCCAGAGATCTGCAAACATGAGAAAGGTCACACACACACACTGAGAATAACACACACACACACTGAGAATAACACACACACACTGAGAATAACACACACACACTGAGAATAACACACACACTGAGAATAACACACACACACTGAGAATAACACACACACACTGATGTTACAGGCTGACACTCTTTGAGGAGGACATCATCATCATCATCATCATCATCATCATCATCATCATCATCATCATCATCATCATCATCCCTTCGCAGAGGGGAACCCTCGACGGCCTGGCCCCCTCTGTGACCACGGAGGAGGGTGCTCCGGAGTGTGAACCCGTCGAAGGCTGCCGGTCCTGATGGGGTCCGTCCAGGGGAGGGTATCGAGGGGATGTGCAGACCAGCTAACGGGGGGTTTTTTTACCACCATCTTTAACCGCTCGCTGGCTGCCTGAAAAACGCCGTTATCGTACCCGTCCCCGAGGGCCCGTCCATCAGCGGCCCGGACCACTACAGACCCGTGGCTCTCACTCCAGCTGGGATGAAGAGCTTTGAGAGACTGGTCCTGAGGCTTGTCGGATCCTTGCCGCCTCCCGGCCTCCATCAGCACCGATTCGCTCACAGAGCCGACAGGTCCACGGGTGATGCCGTCGACACAGCCCCCCACACGGTGGGTCGACACCTGGAAAAACCTGGCAGTTGCGCCAGGATGTTGTTTGTGGACTTGAACGCACTTGCTCCGAGCAGACTGACGTCCAAGTCGCGTGGTCTGGGAGTCGGCGAGCGCACCTGCAGATGGATCAGAGACTTTCTCACTGACCGTCTGCAGTCGGTCAGGCTGGGGGGATCATCCTTCCTCAACCCTTTCTGTGAGCACCGGGGCCCCCCAGGGCTGTGTGCTCACC
>JAFBJT010009821.1:8835-20070 GCA_016785325.1 Chascanopsetta lugubris | reverse complement strand
CCCCCCCTCCCCCTTTTTTTTCGCAGAGCTGCCACAAACCCTCTGACGATGCATTTTGTCGGTGTGCCCCCTTCGCAGGAAGTTGGCTCTGAAGTTCCACCCCGACAAGAATCCCGACAATCCGGAGGCGGCCGACAAGTTCAAGGAAATCAACAACGCCCACGCGATCCTCAACGACCCCACCAAGCGCAACATCTACGACAAATACGGCTCCCTGGGCCTGTACGTGGCCGAGCAGTTCGGGGAGGAGAACGTCAACACTTACTTTGTCCTGTCGAGCTGGTGGGCCAAGGTACGACTGTTTACATTCCTCCGTTCACGCCAGCCCATTCCTCTTATCTCACACACACACACACACATACATATATATTTATCACTATCTGCTCCCCCTGCAGGCTCTGTTTGTTTTCTGCGGTCTGGCCACCGGCTGCTACTTCTGCTGCTGCCTGTGCTGCTGCTGTAACTGCTGCTGCGGGAAGTGTAAACCACGGCCGCGGGACAACCCGGACCAGGACTTCTACGTGTCCCCCGAGGACCTGGAGGCTCAGCTCCAGTCTGACGAGAGAGGTGAGTCCGGCGTCCGCCACCAGAGGAGCCAGCTCGGAGGAAACGCCAGAGCAAGCGCTAGCGGCGCCTTTTGGCTAATTAGCTAGCTAGCAGTGGTCTGTGCTGGCTCAGAAATGTCTCCCCGCCCCCCTGCTCTCTCTCACTCTCTCGAGTGGAAAAACGTGCAGTTCACAGGGTGGCCACTTGAGGCTGGCTCCAAAAGCAAGTCAATCCCCATACACTGAAATTGTGCCTAATTAAGGGGCGTGGCCTCTTGAGTGACACCCGGTCCAACCTGGCACATTCTGTGGATGTTGTGACACCCACCATAGGCCCACCCCCCCGGCACTGTGCTCCGCCTCTTTGCCCATTTTTGGATGAACCAGGAAGTAGGAGGAGTGAGGCATCGGCAAGATGGCCGACGAGTGAACCGCCCACTTGGAGCCTCCTAAGCGCTCTGCAGAAACCTATGGGTGATGTCACAGATGAGCTGGGTCACCATAGCTACCCCCCGCCCATCAGTCCTTGCCTAAGCTCCTCCCCCTCACAGGCTGCCACAGTGGCTTAGCCCGACCGTCAGTGTGTGTGCGTGGGGGGAGGGGGGGGGGCTGTGGGGGGGTGTTGCCACACGCAGCCACAACCAGCGACCACCTGCTTTTTTTTTACTCTTGGTAGAATTGTCCTTTCGTTGACGCTTGCCACTTGGTCGAGCCGGCCCGCAGTTCCCTCTACGGCCACAGGTTGTCACTGTAAACAGTCGTGATGCTCCTTTAATGCGAACTGAACGCGTTGTCTCTCTCTGTCGAACAGAGGCAGGCGGTGATCCCATCGTCCTGCAGCCGTCAGCCACAGAGACGACCCAGTTAACATCGGATGGCCACTACTCCTACCACACCGACACCGGCTTCAACTAACCCCCCCCCCCCCCCCCCCCCCCCCCCCCCCCCCCCCCCCCCCCCCCCCCCCCCCCCCCCCCCCCCCCCCCCCCCCCCCCCCCCCCCCCCCCGTGAGCCGACGATCGGGGCGATCCGTCGTTCCGCCTCAGAACAGGAGCCGTGTCACAGGAGAGGGACTGGTGGGCGTGGCCCCGCGGAAGGAACTAATGACATCGCTCCCCTTATTACACCCCCCCCCCCCCCCCCCCCCCCCCCCCCCCCCCCCCATCCCCCCCCGCCCCCCCTCCCCCTCCCCCTCTCTGATTGCTCCGCCCATTTATCCCGCCCCGGTATGAAAAATGAAAAAGAGAAACAACCAAATTCCTCCTTTTCTTTCTTTCTTTTTGTATTTCTTGGCCTTTAACCGCCCAGGTCGCCTCTCTCCCACTCCCCCTCCTCCCTCCTCATGGTGTAGCATGCACTGTTTATACAACATGGTCTCCGGGTTTATGTTCCATCATCCGCCGCCGCGTTCTCACTTTGCCAGACTCGTAATGTAGGTGCATACGTACGTGCAATATGTTCATGTGGGTTCACTTCTCTGGAGAAGGAGGAGGAAGAGGAGGAGGGGGGGGAGGGTTGCATAACTGTATGAATGATAAAGAGGATGGGGGAGGGGGAGGAGGAGGAGAAGGAGGAGGGGGAGGAGGAGGAGGAGGAAGAGGAGGAGGAGGAGGAGGAGGAGGAGGAGGAGGAGTGATGTTCAGAGCTGAAGGAAGGGGAGCCATGGCTCAGGGAGGAGTTGGGTAGAGATGTGTGTGTGTTTGTGTGTGTGTGTGTGTGTGTGTGTGTGTGTTGTTGCTCAGCGATGACATCATCAGTTAACATCCAATAACAGAGTCGCCATGAAACTACAATTTTTTTAAATTTCAGATCCACAGTCAGTTAGAAAAGGCCACCTGCCGCCATCAGACCTCCAGTGTGTTCGTACGTGTCCCTCGTGCTGTTTGAATCCTGAGGTTTAAAGCCACGCCCTTTTTTAATTAATTTTTTTACATTTTTTAAATTTGTCACCAGATGCGCTGACTCAGCACTTTTCCTTTGACCCGTTGCAGCTTCGTTTCAGCTCTTCCTCGCAGGATACCGACGAGCTCCCGTCTCTCCTGCAGCACTGATCACGTTGTCACAATGATGATGATAATTTAGCGAGTTGACTTTTATATAGATTTGTAGTTTCTTTGATCTTGGGTGACATCACCCATGACATCACCTCGTGCTTTGTGCTGATCACAAAGTGCTGCCCATCACCTGTTACTTTGACAGGCAAGAGACCGACCAGCCGCCCCCTAGTGGCCGGAGGCTCACATAGCTAAGCAAATCGTTTTTTTATCGTTTGTTAGCGTTCGCTAATGTGTTTACAAAGGATTCACAGTTAGGAAGCTGAATCGCCGAATCAATCTGATCAAACATTAACGGTGATAATCAATTCATACAGGAATTCAGTTTGTTTTATTTATAGAAAACACAACAGTGAAGTGTTTTCCCTCTTTAAAAAAATTCTTTGTGACATTACATCATGAGCAGGAGGCTGATGGCCGTTGTTTTGTTGTTATTGATTAGTGTTGTGTGGACGAGCTCCAGTTGATCCCGCTGACCACAGATCTCCATCAGCAGCAGTTACACCTTTTTACTCCGAGCTGTCGTCAAGATATTGCGTGGTTAATGTGATGTGTGGAATAGAAAAAAACATGCTCCAGTTACTCCGGGTGGGAGGGGCTAAAGTTTCAATAGCGATGATCCACAGTGGGGGGGGGGGGGGGGTTTTAGGTCAGGTCGGGGTGGGGGGGGGGTAATATTCACCTGATCATGTTTTTATTATTATCCATTGTGTTTTGAACCGATGACTGAGATTTTGTCCGATGCTGTGACTCTTGAACCCATCTTGTAAATCATATCATGGTGAGCCAGTGCTACAGGCAGCTCCGAGTAAAACCACCACAGACTTTTTTTTCTTCTTCTTCTTCTTCATAAGACTGAACTTGCCTCTCTCGCGGCACATTTTCCATAAATCGCCATGAACGTCTCTGTCCATCTCATTACCGCTAATAATGTGTTTTAATGGTTTACACTGGTGAGCTCCTGTGGCCCGCCCTCTGCTATTAACGGGATGGATGTTGACCTCTGTGGCCCTTGTATGATGTTTTCCTGTAACCCTTAATGAAACATAGCTGTTCCTGTCATGGCTTTTTCATTGAGAAACTGAAAAATGCTACTGTAAATGTTCTAAGTTGAATGCACTGTGTTTAAAAAGAATATACACTATATTGGATCAGTGATCAGGAAATGACACCATAAAAAGACAAACATAGTATATATAGTGTAATTATAGTGAAATGGTTCTATGATGCATTTTTCCGGGATTTTATTTATTTCATACTTTGGTCATGTTTGAAATGATGATCGGCTTTACGTTGACTGGTATGGTGTTGTCATGTGACCATTACATTTTGCAAGGAATAGTTCAATGGTTCTGGGTTGCTTGTACATACACTCTGCCCATATAAAGTATACAATTCAACGTTTATGTTGTAGCATGGTAACTGTGTGTCTGGAAGAAAACAAGTGGATCATTGATCTGATTTGCTGTTGTTGAATAAATGTTCATGAACACTTTGACTCGTGTGCTTTTCAAAACCGGACGATTCATCACGTTGTTTACTTTATACTTACAGGAAGAAAAGGAAACTGGCTAATGGACAAAGGAAAACTAGAATTTGCCTTATGTGGTGTGTTTCTGTACCTGGAGCAGACGGAGCTCTCTGAGCTGTGGTGATGCTCTCTCTCACCAGCAGAGGGAGACAGAGCTACTTACACACAGAGCATCTATATGACACAACATGGCTCGATCCTCTCCACAGTTCTGTCACTGTAAGTCATCACACAAATGGTGCAAAAATATAAAATTGATGAATAAATCAATTAACATAAATAAAAACTAAACTAATGACAACAAATGAATAATCAATAAATTAAAACAAAAATGATCATCTTCAAATGCATTTTTGTTCAGCTGTGGGCTTTATGTCTTAATGGTTTGGTAATGATCGAACATATATTGATAGTTTATCTTTCATCATTATCATTGGTTAAACACAGACAGGGTGTTGACACTATTGGCTGCGTGTGTGCGCGTGCGCGTTCATGGGCGTGTGTAAACCCAATAATAGCCTCTCTGATCCTGTCAGTAGGTTCCTTTGTGTGTGTGTGTGTGTGTGTGTGTGTGTGTGTGTGTGTGTGTGTGTGTGTGTGTGTGTGTGTGTGTGTGTGTGTGTGTGTGTGTGTGTGTGACTGGATAAGCAGCAGTAGTGACTCTCAGGTACGAACACAACAGAGTCAACGATGAGCCGACAAGGTAACGCAACCTCACACCGTCACACACACACACACACAAACACAAACACACACATACATACACACACACACACACACATTCGTGAGAATTTATTCTCTTACTCACACACGGTTAGTTTGAATATTGTCCGTTTATTTGTTTGTTGTTTGTTTATTGTGTGTTAGCTGTTCGTGTTGCTAGCTTTAGCTCCGAGTGCAACAGGTTAGTTATTAGCTGTTAGCATGGTTTAGCTAACGCTGTTTGTGGAGTTACTTCAGTACCGTGGAGAGCTCCATCTCTTTATCTATCTATATCATCTATCATCTATCTATCTATCTATCATCTATCTATCTATCGATCATCTATCTATCTATCGATCGATCGATCTATCCATCTATCTAAAGTACTACATCAGAGGAATGTGTTTATTTGTTTTGTTGTTGTCTGTGTCATGGCAGTGTTCAGTTTGTGTTGCGTTCATACACAGAACTCTTTACAACAATAAGATCATATTCAAGTATTATACTCTGTTCAACCTTGTACATTCCTTCTGTTAAAGGCACATGTGAATCAAATAAGTTTAATTATATCATTGTTTGATATAAATGTGTTACTATATTAGCAGTCAGTGTCATTACGCTGCCTTTAGTCACTAACAGGCTGAGCTGAGTGTGTGTGTGTATTCTGGAGGTTTCAGCGGAGCCTCACCGACCATGAACTTCTCCACGAGAGCAACAGAAACAACCATCAACAGACGCTCGTCCGTCGGTCTGACCGACCTCGACATCGACACTCTACGATTCGAACTCGCAAAGGTGACGAATGACTCGACTGACTTTGAGATGCTGAAACAAATCCAACGACTTACGATTCGTTCTAGTGACGAAGGTCTCTCTCCCTCCGTCACAGGCGGAGGATGAGATCCAGACTCTGCGACAGGTGCTTTTGGCCAAAGAGAAACACGCCACGGACCTCAGGAGGCAGCTGGGCCTGAGTCCGCTCAGTAACCTCAAACAGAACCTGTCCAAAGGCTGGCAGGAGGTCCAGACCTCGTCCCCGTGAGTCCAGCTGCCCCCTCACAAACAACTGCATGTCGTTGCGCGTGGGCCCCATTACGGGGCCCGAGGCAGGAAGTGTCCAGCGCGCACCTGCTCCGCGCACGTGAGAGCGGGCTCCTGTGCGCTGACACAACACGTCGTCTGGGTGTGACCCGGTTACGTAACAGAGGAACATCAGGCTAATCGCCACCGTGGTCCCTCTGTTAAGTCCCGTCCTAACCCCCCCCCCCCCCATGTTCTCCTCTGCTTTCAGATACCTCCATGCCTCCGCCACATTGGACGACGTGAGCCAATCGGCCGTGTGAGTGCTGATCAATGTGTATTTTTTTCACCCATGTTTGATAGAATAGTTGGTGGGCGCAGCCGCTTCCCCCGTGCTCCTCCTGCCAGAGTGGGATCTATTCTGAGAAACTGAGTGATGGGATTGTCCGGGTGGAATAGGATCGGGGCCCCGTTAATAGTCTTACCGCCTGACTTAGCTGCAGGAGCAGCAGCAGCAGCAGCAGCAGCAGCAGCAGCAGCTTTAGCGGCGCTAACATGAAGTGTGAATCAGAGCGGGAGCGGCGCCACTGACGCACACGAGCTAATTCTGAAATGAATTCGTACTTTGCCGCTCCTCGCGTCCACACAGCGAAACATCACACTGTCTCCTCCTCCCCCCCCCCTCCCCTCCTCCTCCTCCTCCTCCCCCTCCTCCTCCTCCTCCTCCTCCTCCTCCTGCAGCTACGTGAGAACACGGGACGGCCTCTCTCACGCGGGACACGTGACGTCCGCGGCGCTGTCCAGCATGGGCGTGGCCATCACCAGGCGACTGGCAGAGATGAGGTAACGCCACAAGCACCTTTAACTCCTCCCCCCTCCTCCCCCACGAGTGTGAGGGCACACGTTAGCATGCTAACACGTCCAGGGTCCTCCATCTTGAGTTCAGTGAGTTTGGACGAGTCACAGGTCGCAGTGGCCGACACGTGCTTGTAAGACGGGGGTGGTCCAAATATAATGGAATGTGGCCCACACGTGAAACCTCTTAGTTTTACCACTAGGTGGAGCTACCGCTTCATTGAAGACAAGTCCTGCGTGGGTCCGATGTCGTCGGTCTGTTCCCGCAACTGACTGAATACTTTTCACCTTGATATCATAGGTTATCACACAGTTATCTGTGGTGGAGATCAACCAATGGGACGGTGGTGTTTTCTCATGTTTACGTTTGACTTCCACGTGTTTACACTTTAAAATAGATCGAATCATCAATCATCCAAAATCCAATGCAAAGATCCCATTGACTTCTTTGCTGTGGGAGCCAGTGTGATGAGAACTTCAGGCTACATCCACAAACACACACATCCACACACACACACACACACACACTCTCTCTTTTGTTTCTCCACAGACTCAACTTTAATGCAGCAAATATCATTTCACCTCATTAACATGGACATTTCTGCAGCAAAGCAAATTGATCAGATCGTCCTCTTCCTGTTGAGCTTGTAGCTGCTTCTCTCTCTCTCTCGCTCGCTCTCTCTCGCTCTCTCTCGTCCTTGCGTGATAGAGAAATCTGTTTCCTCCTAATTAATCCAACTAACACATTCATTAGCAGAGAGGTTCCGTGTTTGTGTAAACATGCCACATGTGGGATTTTACTTTGAAAGGGCTCAAGTGTGAGGTTTTGATCATCTCAGGTTAGTGATTCCTGATTTAGATGCAAATCAAAGAAACAAGGTGCTCGACTCTAATCAGACCACCGAACGTATGAGCCGCCTCTGGTGTAAATATAAAGTTTGTGTACATTTTTCCCAGGTCTCTGGAACAACATCAGTTTCGTGCATTTGTAAAACTACGGAGGCTTAAGAGGGAAAAATTATGCAAAGTATAGTTATGCAAAGAATAACAACAAAATGTTGAAATACTGAAATGACAAGACAGAATAATGAAATATGAACGACCAAAGAAGACATAAGTCATTATTTTTAAAACGTTGCGATGGAAATTCATCAGTCATCATATTTGAATAGTTTCAGATTTAACTTTCTGTGCTGAATGATGTAAAAAGACTCTAAACTCAAAGGCATCACGACAGAATTGTGTTCCTAATCTGCTCAGGACAGCAGGAGAACAAATATACACCGTTTATCCTTCAGAAGGCTCAGGATACAAAATGGCTGAAGTTTGTTTACGTGGCTGAGAATGAACCCGCTGGCATCAGGGAGCTCCGCCATGTTTGTTTATCGCCTGAAGGACAGTGTCGATTTTCCTCCACACTTGGGAGGGCACATGAGATCAAGGAGAGGAAATTGGGTGCACTGTTTAACTTCACCACTAGATGGCATCAGAGCTGAAACCTTAAGGTGAAACCCATCAGTTCCCCATCAGTGATCTTGAGAACAATCCAAAGTAGAAGTGTGTCCCGCCTCCGTGTGGGAGTGTGTTGACCTCTGGTGCTTCAGGTGCAGAACATGTTGTGTCCCGTCACCTCAACCAGAGTAAGCAGCTTAATCCAATCACAGCAGTGCATCTGGACACCTGTCTGTTGTTGTTCTCATGCGTCGTGTGTGACGTTATCTGTGTGTGTGTGTGTGTGTGTGTGTGTGTGTGTGTGTGTCTTTATCTTCACGCTGCAAACTCAACAGAGCTCTGCCTCTCCCGAGTCCCCCACGGTAAGAAACACCTGATCATTTTCACACAGTGTGTGTGTGTGTGTGTGTGTGTGAATGCACCCTCAGGAGAATACATGTAATATTGATATATAATCTCTAAATAGATATGAATGCAAATTACATTACATAAGTCTAAGAAGCTCTTTCTATTTACATGTACTTTCAATTTAATCACAAATACCTCACCATGTTATTCAGATTTAAAATAACTGACCAATGAAAGAATTGTTTTGAACGCTGGTTCCATATTGTGCACATCGTCATTGTGATTGTTCTTCTCCCAGAAACCTGAGTCACACCATAAGTGTCCCGACTATGAGGTTTGTCTCCGCACTTCATTTTGTTTCAATCTCATAAATTCACTCTGTGGTAAGAAAAGAATGTTCTCTGACTAATTCTTCTTTGAATCTCTCTGCAGACACTCGTCCACCTTCAAGTCCTTTGAGGAAATGGTGGGAAACGTGAAGGTTGGTTTAGTGTTTAAACATCAGACGCCAGAGCTCCTGCAGATCATCAGAAAGTCTTAGACACGCGTGGATGATATTTAATAGATTTTCAGTGATGCGTTGTGAAATCAATAGACCAGAATAATCTCAATAAGCAATTTTTTTAACAAGTTGTAATTTGCACTGTGGTCCAGGTGGGGGTGGTAATGAGCAATAACGCCTTGACAAACGCCCACAAAAACAGAGTGGTTTGTCGAAGTGTTGTTGTTTGTTTAGTGTAATCTATTTTTATTTTCTATTTGAGTTATCTTTTCAATTCTGTCCATTTTTCTTAATGTAAAGTTGGTTTTTAAAATTTTATTTTACATCAAAAAAAAACTCTAAAGTTGTAAGAACCCTGCACACACGTGTTGATCTGTGTGTACGAGCTGTAATCACTTGTTTGTCTGATTCCCTGACTCTCAGGACAAAGTGAGCGGCGGCTTGTCAAGTAACGGAGACTCGTCTGGACCTGAGAGGAAATCCGCTCGGCGCAGCTCATAAATCAAAATACAACAACAAAGTATTTTTCAGAACTTGAACAGTGAAGAACAGAATGTTGTTTTACCTCCGTGTCTGTGTGAAACCGTCCACCGTTGTTTCCGACTCTGAGCGAAAGCAGAGTGACATAGAATGTAACATGTCTATAATGTAAACTGATTGTAACTCCAAAACCAAAACAGTATTTTAATGAAAAGTATGTTTCATAAATTCATTGTAGGATATAAGTGTAGTAAACGGTAAATACTCTTTTAAGTCAAATGTGAATTACTCGTGATCTTCATTCACCAACATCATTTCACATGTAATTAAATGCAAGTATTTTTGTACTTTTATGACTTGTAGTTAAAGTAACTTGAACTATGAATGTGTCTTGTCTTTTGTTTCCATTGATCACATCACATTTTGTTTATCTGCAATTTTATTCCTTATATTTTGAAACTACAGACCTTAATAACATGTGTGTTCAGACAGCTGTAACCTGTGAGCGCTCTGTGCTACTGTAATGTCCCGCACATCGACGTAAAGATTGTATCTTCTTCTTTCAGGAACCCTTTGAATTGTCTCTGTAGCACAAACAGCTGAGGAGTTATGGTCTGAACCGTGCGTGATCAAATATAGGCACGGTCACAAACATGGCGGCCTCTGGGGAAACTTCCTTTGTGGTCAAGTTTAAAGGTCACTGACCTCAAATACTGACGGGAAAAAAAAGTGAAGGACGAAAAGCAAGTTCCCTGACCGGGAATCGAACCCGGGCCGCGGCGGTGAGAGCGCCGAATCCTAACCACTAGACCACCAGGGACTGTACACGAGATCAACATACACATTTATTTAAAATTAATATATGATCATTGTTCCTGTGTCCTGTTAAATGTGTTGTGTGTGTGTGTGTGTGTGTATGTGCGCGCGCGTGTGTGTGTGCGTATGTGTTTATTGTTCCTGTGTCCTGTTAAATGTGTTGTGTGTGTGTGTATGTGCGCGCGTGTGTGTGTGCGTATGTGTTTATTGTTCCTGTGTCCTGTTAAAATGTGTCGTGTGTGTGTGTGTGTGTTTGTTGGTGACAGCTTAACGTGAGTCGTGCTGTAATTATCGTGACCTGAATGTTTCGGATTCCCTGACTTTATTGAGAGGGTCCGGAAACACGAGTTGCTTTACTACACGTGATTCTTGGACAGAGTTCTGCATATTGACCTAAACATAGTTTCCCCAGAAGGTTCTATAAAGAGTTCTCCTCGTGGTTCCACGCGGGATTTGCCCTCAGGTCTGCACAGGGTTCTACAGACGCTTACACACGTTGTTCTTCACATCGATCTGCTCAGAGTTCTACACAGGGTTCGACACGTGGTTCCAAAGAGGGTTCTAAGAAACCTCACACATGTGAAATGTGTCCACTCGAGTTCTACATCTCTGTTCCACGCGTGTTACTGTTTTTGTCCACGTGTTCTCTGGTTCTATTCTAATGTTGATCTATAAGGATTCTAACGGTGTTTTCTCTGCTCTGTGAATTCTATTTCTACATATTCTACAAACGATAAATGTTTTTCCGTGTGTGTGTGAGTGTGTGTGTGTGTGTGAGAGAGTGTGTGTGTGTGTGTGTGTGTGAGAGTGTGTGTGTGTGTAGGCTTGTGCGCCTGTTCTGTCAGGAATCCACCGCACGTTCCGTGTCCTCGAGCTGTCACGCAGCCCCCCCCCCCGCCCCCCCAGGCCCCCCCCCCCCCCCCCCCCCCA
>JAFBJT010009801.1:132147-158824 GCA_016785325.1 Chascanopsetta lugubris | reverse complement strand
ATTGCCACACACACATACATATGTATACACATACGTGTATACATATACTACATACGTGTATTCATATACTACATACGTGTATACATATACTACATACGTGTATACATATACTACATACATGCAGTATATGTATACATACATGCAGTATATGTATACATACATGCATGCTTACATGCATACATTGCCACACACATATACATATACACATATGTGTATACAAATACACATACGTGTATACATATACTACATACATGTATACATGTACTACATACATGCAGTATATGTATACATACATGCATGCTTACATTGTCAAATGAAATTGCAATTTCAAATGTCCACATCTCATCACATTTCATCCCGGGAATATTTTGCAAAGACGCTTTGACCGACTCCGCCCACTCTCCTCCTCACGATGTCACCGCCGCAAGAGGCAGCGTGGCGTCCGCAGGCGTGAGACCATGCAGTCGCCCTCTCTAACGCCGTTTTCCCGCCCGCAGGTGTCAGGACGAGTGTCCCGTGGGAACGTACGGCGCCGGCTGCTCAAAGACGTGCCGCTGCAAGAACAACAGCAAGTGCTACCACACCAACGGGATGTGTCTGTGTGAGCCGGGCTACACCGGAGACATCTGTGACGTCAGGCTGTGTCCCGAGGCTCGCTACGGCCCCCGCTGTGACAGGAAGTGTCCGTGTTCCCCCCACAACACGCTCAGGTCTGTGGCCAACAGTGCGTGTGTGCGTGTGTGTGTGTGTGTGTGTGTGTGTGTGTGTGTGTGCGCTCAGTTGGCACAGCGGGCACAGCTGGCAGGCTGCATGTGTCGTGGCAGAGAACAGCTGCCGGTCAATGGGGCTGCTGTGTCAGAGCAGCCAGCTGTCAGTCAAACACAGGGACTGATGGATACAGACACATTCCACCTGTCATATTGCACATACACACAACCCCTCCCCCCACCCCCACACCCCCCATTGGTTCTTTAATATCAGTTTCACATGCAAGTACTTCTTTGATTTCTATCTTTCGACTATTCCTCTCTAAACCTGTGCAGATGTGTAGGATTGAGTGACATCTAGTGGTGAAGTTGCACGTGGCAGCTCAATACGTGGCATGTCGGAGGACCTCCACTGTAAAAAGTAATCCTGCCCAAAACTCTATTCATCCATTTAAATGATGGACGTTTCCACATTTTGTTTACTTACTTGTCATCATCACTGAGAATAACAGCAGAGACTGGGGTTGAACCTCTGACCCTCTGGTCGGACCACTAGTCCAGATGTAGCTTTTATTTTCTTAAATGATTGTATTTTCTGTCGTGAAAGAATAAATGATTTGCTGTGCTGACATGAAATAACGTATCATTATAGAGCAAAAGAGTGAAAATCCCATTGTGCATTGTTCACGAGTGGAGTGGAGACATCTGGAGTGAGTCCAGAGCCTCTGTAGTTTCACTGCGTGTTCACGGTCTGTTCCCCCGTCTCACCACCAGCTGCCACCCCATGTCAGGCGAGTGCACGTGTCGGCCCGGATGGTCGGGCCTCTACTGCAACGAGACCTGCAGCCCCGGGTTCTACGGCGAGTCCTGCCTGCAGGTGTGTCGCTGTGAGAACGGCGCCGACTGCCACAGCGTGAGCGGAGAGTGCATCTGTGCTCCGGGCTTCACGGTAAACTCTCCCGCTCGTTCGTTCCTTTTCATATTGGCACGTGACCCAGAGGCAGATACTCTCGCTGCAGGAAGTGAAAAAAAAAACACGACTAATACTCAGACGTCAAAGTTCAGCCCGAAGATGCTGCCTCTCAAAACATGGCTCTTTAGCTTCACCTGGTGGCAGCAGATAGATATTAACAGCTATTTCAGCAAGTTGTGTTTTCATTGTATACATTCTTTTTTGGTTCTCTCACATGAATGAATGAATGAATGAATGAATGAATGAATGAGCGAGTGAATAAATGAATAATGTGTTTTAATTTGGCACAAACTGGACACCACCAAAGCCTGATTTATGCGTCTGTGTCTGCGTGTGTGTGCATCGCTCTGCAGTTACACCTCTGAACCACTAGTGGGCGCAGAGCTGAGGCAGTTGGAATAGTTTGTTTGTTCATTCATCCATTCATTCGTTTTCATGGTCACCTCCTTTATTCAAGACACTTGTCTAAACAATAACGTCAGACACTACTGGAGAATTGTTGGTATCGCAGGTAGAAGATGAGAGCTCATGTCTCAGTGATGATGATGATGATGATGATGATGATGATGATGATGATGATGATGACGATGACCTCCTCAGGGGCCCAACTGTTCGGTGTCGTGCTCTCAGGGGACTCATGGGGTGAACTGCTCCTCCAGCTGCGACTGTAAGAACGGAGCTCAGTGTTCACCTGTGGACGGATCCTGCTCCTGCAAACCAGGTCAGACCTCGGAGCCTGTTCTCCACTTTACTCTGTGACCGCCGCACATTAAAGGTGCAGTGTGTCAGATCCAGTGACCTCCAGAGGTCAAGTTGCATGTTGTATCCATCACCTCACCCTCACCCTTCTGAGCAGGCAGGGGAACCTGTGGTCGACTTCAGTTGTCATTAAAACTCCAAAGGTATTGAGTACTGCACTTTTACTGCTGTAAAAACATGGCGGCCCCCCATGGGGAGGACCCACTCCTCACGTAAACATAAAATCATGGGCTCATTTAAGGGTAAAAAAAAACAAAACAAAAAAACATTCAGGTGATTATAAATTGCCAGTGTGTCGTTGTTGTGTAATATTTCTGCAGTGAATCCCACACGCTGCACCTTTAAAGGTTGTGGATTGTTCCATAACAGTGTGGTCCTCTGGTCCTCAGGGTGGCACGGGGTGGACTGCTCCATCAACTGCCCCAGTGGGACGTGGGGTCTGAGCTGTAACGTGTCCTGCGTGTGTGGGAACGAGGGGTCGTGTGACGCCCTGAACGGACACTGCACCTGCGCTCCGGGCTGGAGGGGAGACAAGTGCGACCTGGCCTGTCAGGTGGGAGCAGAGGGGCGTGTCCTCGTTCACCCTCTCACACGCACACTTCCTGTGCTGCACGTGGCGTGACGCCAACCTGTGATGTCACTCTCGGTCCTCAGGATGGAACCTACGGTCTGGACTGCCGAGAGCGCTGCGACTGCAGTCATGCCGACGGGTGTCACCACTCCACCGGTCACTGCCGCTGCCTGGCGGGATGGACGGGTAAGAAGGAGGCGGATTGGCTGGCCTCTGCAAGCTCCGCCTCCACATCATGCGTTATTAAAACCCGACGTGATGATACGTCGGTGTGGGGATGAATGAGTTCATGAGGAGCAGAGGCTGAAGACAAACAGGAAGTGCCGTTTTAATGATCATGTTTATGTGCACATGATGTGTGTGGATCAGAGGAGTCTTTGTAGTCATATATTTGCTGTGTGTGTGTGTGTGCGCGCAGGCATCCACTGTGACAGTGTGTGTGCTGAGGGCCGCTGGGGCCCCAACTGCTCGCTCCCCTGCAGCTGTAAGAACGGAGCCTCGTGTTCACCTGATGAAGGAACCTGTGAATGTGCTCCAGGATACAGAGGCACCACCTGTCAGAGGAGTGAGTCTCACACACACACACACACACACACACACACACACACACACAAACAGCATTCAGACGAAACTAGAATAATATATTTTACGTGTATGTTGGACTGACTCTGTCTTTGTGCGTCTTTGTGCGTGCGTGTGCGTGCGTGTGTGTGCGTGTGTGTGTGTGTGCGTGTGTGCGTGTGTGTGTGTGTCGGCCTCAGTCTGCTCCCCTGGCTACTTTGGACACCGCTGCAGTCAGACCTGTCCACAGTGTGTCCACAGCAACGGTCCCTGTCACCACATCACAGGACAGTGCGATTGCCTGCCAGGCTTCAAGGGGGCGCTGTGTAACGAGGGTGAGTGTGGAACCACCACAGGAAACACCTCCCAGTAAAACCCACCAGGTTATGACTCTTTAGCAGAAAAGGACCAGAGCTGAGCCCCGCAGACGGGAACCAGCATGAATGTCCCTTTGAGAGGACACACATCCGTCACATGGACGTGAGCCGCATGTCTCTGCGGGGCATCGTCTTCTGTTCGAGTATGAATCAGTCATGTGATCACATGACTGAACTCTACATAAGGAAGACACTGACAGACACTTTTCAAAGTCAACACAATCACCATCCACAAACACACACACACATATATATATATATATATATATTTAGTGTAACACGCCCTCTGCTGCTCAAAACGTGCATTGCAATGCATTTTTCACTCTCCTCAATGGCTACATGTGTGTGTTGATTTTCAACTGACCGGTGATGCACCTCTAACACACACACACTCTCACACACACACACACGTGTGCGCAACAGTGTGCCCTAGTGGTCGCTTCGGGAAGAACTGCGTGTGGAGCTGCAGCTGCACCAACAACGGCACCTGTAACCCCATCGACGGCTCCTGTCAGTGTTTCCCCGGATGGATCGGCAGCGACTGCTCCCAGCGTACGTACACACACGGCCACCACGCGTCACACACCGTGACGGGGGGGGGGGGTGTCGCGCCGCGGACCGATGGCCTCATTGTTGTGCGCTTGTCGTGTTGGTTGTGTTGTCGCAGCGTGTCCACCGGGTCAGTGGGGACCCAACTGCATCCACACGTGCAACTGTCACAACGGAGCGTACTGCAGCGCCTACGATGGAGAGTGCAAGTGCACGCCGGGATGGACGGGCCTCTACTGTACACAGCGTCAGTCTCTCACACACACACACACACACACACGAGTTTTATATATATATATATATTGTTTTTTTTGTTTTTTGTTTTAAATTTTTAAATTTATTTTGTTTTTCATTTTTTCATCCCCTTCAAAATAAAACCACAGGAATGTTTTTCCTCGACTGTTTTTCCCCAAAGGCCTGTGAGCCGGTGTTGGGTCGCGACCCGCCCGTCGAGAGTCACTGCTGCACGAGTGTGTCCAGGAAGCCTGACGCAGAGAGCATAACGTGCTTTCCTTGTACTTCCTGTCAGGTTGTCCCCTGGGCTTCTATGGAAAAGACTGTTCTCACACGTGTCAGTGCAGGAACGGAGCCGACTGCGACCACATCTCCGGGCTCTGCACCTGTCGCACCGGCTTCATGGGACGCCACTGTGAACAGAGTACGTCTCTGTTTATTTCCTCATTCATTCGTTCATTTGTACCCGAAAATTCACTCTCGCTGTTTTCTTCACGCTGAATTCCCAGAGTGCCCCCCTGGTTCCTATGGTTACGGCTGCCGTCAGGTGTGCGACTGCCTCAACAACTCCACCTGCGATCACATGACCGGCACGTGTTACTGTAACCCGGGCTGGAAAGGAGCTCGCTGTGACCAAGGTGAGGCTTTAACTGTCGGTGGGCGTGGCTACACGGGTCACATGATCTCGTTGGGCCCATCGCCGGCAGCCATCTTGAAAGAATCATGACTCCCGAGAGATGAATGGGGATGTCACGATGCATCGGGAAAAGGGTGGCAGCTCACGTTTCAAACAGCGGAGGGCGCCACTGACGCGCGTCCTGTGTGCAGCAGGTGCGGTGGTGGTGGGGAGCCTGAACAGTTTGACCAGCGCCGCCATGCATGTGGACACGTACCAGATCGGCGCCATCGCCGGGATCATCTTCCTGGTGCTGCTGGTGCTCTTCCTCCTCCTCCTCTTCATCATCTACAGGAAGAAGCAGAAGGGGAAGGAGCCCACCATGCCCGCTGTCACCTACACGCCGGCCATGAGGGTCACCGCTGACTATACCATCACAGGTACATGGGGGTGACCCGTGTTTGCTGGCACTGAACTATATATATATATATATATATATATATATATATATATATATAGATAGATATAGATATATATATATATATATCTATATATTTATAGGTGAACTGTGATGTTGAATCACCTTGTAATTCTTGTAGATGCTCATCCACCGACATGTGAGGGTCACCCCAGCAACTACTTCTCCAACCCCAGCTACCACACTCTGACCCAGTGCATCAGTCCCTCACACGTCAGCAACGGTCCCTACGGGAAGGTGAGGCGTTTGCCCCCCGAGCAGTTTGCCACACGTCTGCAGATACTAGCCGCCTTTTGCCCTTTGCCCTCATGCCGTTACTGTCGCGATGATTGTTTGTTCAGACAAAGAACAACCAGCTGTTTGTGAACCTGAAGAACATGGATCAGAGGAAAGGAGCCCCGCTGCCGGATCACACCGGGACTCTGCCGGCGGACTGGAAACAAGGGGACTGCTTCAATGAGCTGGGTATGAGTCCGCAGTCCGCAGTGAGCCCGCTGTCGACGGGGCGGGAGCTGCGACGGGGGTCCTGACTCCGCCCCCTCGCTCTGCTATGGTCAATACACGTGGAAACACAAACGAGACCGGCAAGCCACTGTTTCGGCTCGGCGCCCTCTCGTGGTTTGGGGGGTGTAATTGCAGAGCGAGCGGATCTGTTGGTCCAGTTGTTCGGAAGAATGTTTAAAGGCGCAGTGTGTACGATTTGGTGGCATCTAGAGGGGATGTTGCATGTCGTGTCCATCACCTCACCCTCACCCCTCTGAACATGCAGGAGAACCTGTGGTAGCCATCTGTTGTAGTTTAGTACGTCCACTTTTACTACTATAAAAAATGGCGGCCTATATGATGTTAATATACATCAATGGGCTCATTTAAGGGTAATGGGGACTAAATGAAACATCTGGGTCATTACAAATTGATGAAAATGTCAGTATGTAATTGTTTTGTCATATTTTAAGGATTGACAAAAATGACAGAAATCGTACACACTGCACCTTTAAAATACCACGAACGAACGTGTGAGCATCGCTCCTGCTCTAACCGGCCTCCTCTCCATTCCCCCCCGAACACCAGGAGCCTATGGAGTCGACCGGAGATACATGGGCAAGTCGTTAAGAGGTAAACGCCGGAATTATGCAAATGAACACGAGCCAGTTTGAGTCTGCCGCCCCCGGTGCTCAGGCCTCTCTGTCCCTCCGGTGTAGATCTGGGGAAGGACACGCCCTATCACGCCAGCACCAGCTCACTGAACAGCTCGGAGAACCCCTACGCCACCATCAAGGACCCGCCCCTTCCGACCACCAGGAACACGGAGTGTGGCTACGTGGAGATGAAGTCGCCGGCCCGGCGGGACTCGGCGTACGCAGAGATCAGCTCCAGCAGCCCCAGCAGCAACAGGAATGTCTATGAAGTTGGTGAGCTTTTCTGCTGCATTCAGCAATATGGAGCACACGGTGTTGTTTTCTGCTCTTTTAAAGGTGCAGTGTGTAAGATTGAGGTGAAATCACGCTCACACTAGAGGGCCCCACGTTGCACCACCATGCTTTTTATCAGTAGCCCAGAAGGGACAAACTAAACGTATGTTTGAATTAAAAACTGATAGGTTCCCCGACATGTTTGGGAGGGAATAAATGGCACCAATCCTACACACTGCACCTTTAAAATATGGATCGTATCAATCAATGTCATATGGAAATGTTTTTGAATATCCAAAATGGGGTCAAGTTCAAATTCCAGCAGCTTAATAGTGAGCCATTGAGCGAAAGGATGGAAAATAAGACGCCATCTACTGGACACAAACATAATTGTTTACAAATATAAAAGCATGGTGTTCAACATTCTTCCTGTTCACGTGGAAAGCCACACCGATTCTTCTGACATCTGGATCCGTCGACCGCTCCCTTACCGACACTAACTAAACTTTCATTTCAGAGCCGACCGTAAGCTCCGCCCTGCCCCCTGCAGGCGACAACGGCCACGTACACTTTGGTCAGGATCCGTACGATCTACCGAAAAACAGCCACATCCTCTCTCACTACGACCTCCTGCCCTCCAGAGAGAGTCCGTCATCAGAGGTCAAGGAGCTGGACAGTGAATGATGCCACAATGACTCAGCACAAAATTCTGCTCTCACCTTCTCCAGGCAACAGCAGGAGGGTCCACAGACTCACTGTTCACATTTCTGTCTCCACTGTAAAAAAATGATCCGGCCTGAATGTGTGATTCAAATCCATGAAGTCCACTTTTTGGCAGGAACATTTTGAAGTGTATTTTCCTTTGATGTTCTCAGTGTCATTTTATAACAGGTCATTCCATGACAGGGAGCTTTTGTATGACGTGTTCTCCGAGCGGCACGCGTGTTACCGCTGTTCACGTGACCTCTGACCTCTGCACTCATTATGCAGAGATTGAAGACACATTCAATCAGCACCTTTCACATTGTCCGTCGTAAACCTGTCTCACGGTACATTACTCCACCACCAGGTGTCAGGCTCTGTAAAATCCAATATGTTGCTTCAACTTATTAAGTTATAAAGTGAACAAAGGTGAACAAATGTAATGTAATTTGTTCTTTTAAGATTATCCAGTGTCATTTGTCAAAATATGTAAAAATGTCCCTTGCAAAACCTCATCTTAGTTTGTTTTCAACTTCAATTTCACATTTATCCCTATTAATTAAGTTGAATATTTGTTTTGAAATATTTGGCATGAGCTTTGTATTTCTCTCCGTGTGTTGGGCTCCTCCTCCCGAATCGCACCCAAAAATCAAGTTGACCTAAATAAGTCATTTGGTTGAAAATAATCTTTTTTACGTGTTTTACCATCGCTAAAAATATAATGGAATGTGGCCCACACCTGAAATTTGCGCTTGACTCTTGCACTTCTTAGTTTTAACACTAGATGGAGCTACCAGCTCATTGAAGACAGTCTCCACTGGTGAATATATTGGTCTATATATTACCTGATATGAACATGCATGACATCATCATCATCATCATGTTTTCACTTCAGTCAAAATCAAGAAATGGACTCCAAGCTTAAGCTGGACTTTAGCTTTGTGAAGACCATTACAACCTTTGACATGTTTTCCATATATTCCACAGAAAAATGCTGATTGATCACTTTGACCTCCATCCGGTGTCTGTGCCGTTTCCTGAATGGCCTGAAACATGAGTCTTACTCCTGTGTGACTGAGTCTGCTCCACACTCCTGTAACATAATGTAAATACTTTCATAGTTGTTTGTTTTTGATGTACCTTCTGTAAATATGAAAAGTATTGTTATCACCCACTGTCTTATATCTGCAAAACTGAAAACATGAACAAACGTGGCATTTGTTGTATCATGTGAACTCAGACTCTTCATACTGGATTTTTTAAATACTGTGGATTTCAATCATTTAACCACTAAAGACGTTTGGAATGTGGGAAGAGGAATGTGTGTATGTGTATGTGTGTGTGTGAGAGAGAGAGAGCTTCATGTGTGTGTGGAGGCTCTCTCTCTGCTCATTTCCAACAGGTTGACGATGATTTCAGTTCAACCACTATGAGATTGTATCTGTTTTTGCTTTCGATGGGATTGATGATGGAGCTGTTTGTGTACAAATGCTTTGGAATAAAATGATATTACCGTGGAATATTTCACATGGAATCTGTGAATCATTACACATCCAACATATGCGTCTTTGAAACACACACATGTGTTTCTTCAACCCTGTGAAGCTGATTAAAAAGGAAATGACATCATCAATAATTAACATGTCAACAGGAAACGATATACTTCAAATATACTGAAACAAGTTTGTCCTGAAATACTTATTATTCTCCTCCTGATATAGGAATCAATAATGTAGAATGATATAAATGAATTGATCAATTGATTATTCAGTTATGATTTGAACATATTAACAATCATGCTAATAATCATAATACATGCAAACATTGACTTAGAATTGAAATGCAAAATGAAAATAACATGAAATAATAAAACACATAACTAAAAACAACCAGACTTTCAACACTCATTTGTACAAGTTGGTTTTTAAAAGTTATATCAAATGTGGCATGTGTGTACCTGATGTGTGTATGTGTATGCGTGTACTTGCTTTGTGTGTGTGTGTGTGTGTGTGTGTGTGTGTGTGTGTGTGTGTGTGCGTGTGTGCGTGTGCGTACTCTCAGCCACAGGTTTCCTGGAGTCAGTCTGTGGCAGCAGCAGCAGAGGAGTAGTGTGGACGTGCAGCACTGTGTGTGTGTGTGTGTGTGTGTGTGTGTGTCTCTCTCTCTCTCTCTATGTGTGTGTGTGTGTGTGTAGTGTAGCAGTGTGACCATGCTGCTGCTCAGTGTGTTGTGGAGCAGTGTGCTCGCGGGGCTCCTGGTTCTGGTTCTCGCTCACAGTCCGTCCCTCGGTCTCCTGTGGTCGGATCTACTTTTCTACCTCAAACTCCGCTCCCTCAGGAAAACCTCCCAGTCGCGGATGAAGCGCGGACTCCTCTCCGTCCTCGACTGTTTCCGGCATCAGGCGAAGACGCAGCCCCACAAACCCTTCATCATCTGCGGGGATCGGACCCTGACGTACGGGGACGTCGACCGCCGGAGCAGCCGCTTGGCCAATGCTCTGCGTTCAGAGAGCGGCGGGCCGAGCGGAGGCGGCACTGCGGCTCTGTTCATGTGCAACGAGCCGGACTTCGTGTGTGTGTGGCTGGGACTTTGTAAACTGGGCTGTGAAGTGGCTTTCATCAACGTCAACATCAAAGCCAAGGCTCTGCTCCACTGCATCCACAGCTGCGGGGCCACGACCGTCATCGTGGGGGCAGGTAGACGTGTTTGTTTACAAGTCTTCGTCTTCATCGTCGTCTTCATCATCACAGTGTTGTTGATGATGATCATAACAAACGACCACCATGATGTAGGGGACGTAACAATGGAAAGAATAACAACAACAACAACAACAAAGCAATGAAAATAAGAATCTATATTTGCATAACGCTCTTTAAAGGTGCAGTGTGTAAGATTTCGGTCGCTTTGGTCACTTCCCAGAATATGACAAAACAATTACATACTGACATGTTCATGAATTTGTAATCACCTTTGTTTTTAACCCATAACCCTTAAAGGATGTTTACATGAGGAGTGGGTCCTCTCTACGGGGGGGCCGCCATGTTTTTACAGTAGCCCAGCGTCGTCTTTTGAGTTTGAATGACCACCGAAGTCTACCACCGCTTTGAGAAGTCAGGGTTTGGTGTTTTACGCTGTCGGTGTGTCCATCCAGATTTGGTGGCGGTGGTGGAGGAGGTGCTGCCCGACCTGAGGAAGGACAATGTGGCGGTGTGGGTGGTGGATCACGCGTCGCCCTCCGAGGAGTTCCACTCGTTACTGGACAAAGCGGAGCGCGTGTCCGACGAACTCGCCGTTGAACCTCCCAGAGTCGACATCATGTCCAACTTTCTCTTCATTTTCACGTCCGGCACCACAGGTACGGTTCCCGGCCGCGGCGGCGAGGAACACCTCTCGCGTTGTCCGTCGTGGACCAGTCTGGCGCCGATGACACGCCGCCCATGAAACAACAAACAGGATGTGCGTCTGTTGCAGGTCTGTCGAAGGCCGCCCGCGTGGGCCACCTGAAGGCCATCGGCAGCATGGCCTTCTTCACCATATGTGGAGCCACGTCCGATGACATCATCTACATCACTCTGCCTCTTTACCACATGTCCGCCTCCCTGTTGGGAATCGGAGGATGCATAAGTCTGGGTGAGAATTTCAGTTAAAAAATTACAGTGCGATTACAAACGGATTCTTTCCAGCTTCGTGTGATAAAGGGAGCAGCTCCGCCCTCGACCTCCTGCGCCGCGCTCAGCCATTGTGTGGGCCGGTCGTGGCCCGCGGGCCAAGTGTTGCCCGGGTCTGTTCTCCGGTGAAAAGCCGCTGTTACTAAAGCGAGCGACTTGTCTCACTAGCGCAGCAGGAAAACAACACAATGAAGGAGCTCGGGTTCATAGGTCCAGAAGGAATCGTCACTTCCTGACAGTGCAGGAGAAAAGTCTGGGAAAGGAAGTTTCTCTGTTTTTGGACAGGAAGTAAAAAAAAAGCGTCCGACACCACTTCCTGTTTGCCTCACAGTGTTGTTCTCTCTCGTTGGATCTCAGGTGCCACGTGTGTGCTGAAGAAGAAGTTCTCTGCCAGTCAGTTCTGGAAGGACTGCGTGAAGTACAACGTGACCGTGGTGCAGTACATCGGAGAACTCTGCAGGTACCTGGTCAATCACCCTCAGGTGAGAACAACAGCCTGACCGTGCATTTCAAGGCGCCGTGTACATGTATGTTGTGGCCCTCGGTGTCAGCATGGGGGCGCTGCGATGGCCTGGATTCACAGGACGTCTCCCCCCCCCCCCCCCCCCCCCCCCCCCCCCCCCCCCACCCCCCAACCCCTGCTCACATCTGAAGATGAGAATGTGACACCTTTAAACAGTTTGGTGTAATGCTTCTTTTCCCCCTCCAGGTGCCAGAGGAGCGAGCACACCGGGTCTGGCTGGCGGCAGGAAGTGGTCTCAGATCAGACGTGTGGAAGAAGTTCACCAGGCGCTTTAAGGGAATCAAAGTCCGAGAAGGTTACGGTCTGACGGAGGCCAGCATCGGATTCCTCAACTACACCGACGAGATCGGACCCATCGGGAGGGCGAGCTACTTCAACAAGGTCAGACATCAAACATCTGACAGCGGACGGACGGACGGACGGACAGACGGACGGCGTCTTGGATATTTACTTGCTAACAACGGGAAGCAGAATGTGCATCATAACATCATTCCAGATGTGGTGTGGGCGGAGCCAAAATACCTCCCAAACACAGGGTCTGTTCTCAGCGGTATTGAACTTGCTCACAGCCCCTTTAAATCATATTCAGAGATACATCATATCATATCAACTTTATTTATAAAGTGCTTTAAACAGCCACAACTGGACAAAGTGCGGTACATAAACAGAATAGAACACAAGAACATAACATATTTATGAAAATATAAAAACAATAAAAGATAACAGATAATAATGTTAAAACAACAAAACACTCAAAGAAATACATTGTACAGGAAGTATGAGGTTAACAAAATGTATAGAAAAAAATGTATACAACTATATGGATGTTCAGTGAACAATATATATGGATCTGTAAATACTGTGTGAATATGGCAAAGTACACGGTGTTCGCTGGAAACTAGACACGGGTGTTTATCAGTGTAGAAACATTATATAATTGAGTTGCGTTGGCCCCGCCCACCAGTCACTAGATCATCGGGGTCCTCAGGGTCAAGGTTTGGAGGGTCACTATCAGCAGTGAGCTGTGGACCCGCCTTGTTGTCATGTGGGTCGTAAAGGTCACCAGAGTTTGAGGGTGTGGTCTGATGTAGGTCACAGCTGCAGGAGGTGAAAAGTTGGAACGAACATGGCTTCTTACACACTAACCACCCAGAAGCTGGTGGGCGGCGCCAACTCCTCTTCAGATAATAAACTGATGAGGCCTCTTGGAGAAGAGATGAAACATCTACATTTAACTTTATTAAGTCCAGTATCCTGTGTACACCTTGCACTTCACTGCACAAAGAGCCATTCTCTTCTCTCTTTCAGCTCTCTATGCCATTTGAGCTCCTGCGTTACGATCCCCAGTCGTACGAGCCAATCAGAGACGAGTCTGGAAAATGTACACGAGCTCGAAAAGGTAAAACTACGCGCCAGTGGCTTCACCTGGGGTGGAGACGCAGAAGAGCCGTGTACGTGTTCTCTGAACCTGCCTCTGTCTGCAGGAGAGGCAGGGATCCTGGTGGCCCCTCTGACCAGTGTGAACCAGTTCCTGGGTTACGCCGGGAACAAGGTCCAGTCGGAGAAGAAGCTGCTGAGGAACGTGTTCAAGGACGGTGACGTCTACTTCAACACCGGCGACCTCCTGCTCCGGGATCACAGGAACTTCCTCTACTTCCATGACCGCATCGGAGACACCTTCAGGTCCCGCGACTCGGCGTTTGCGTCGTGCGATGCGGTACTGATGTCACTTGAGGCGGACTTGAACATGCATCACGTGTAACCTTGTGTCCCACAGGTGGAAAGGAGAGAACATATCCACCACGGAGGTGTCCGAGGCTTTAGGTGCTGTTGGTTTTATCAAGGAGGCCAATGTCTACGGAGTCACTGTCCCAGGTCTGTACACTCTGCCTCACCCTGTCATTTTGATGAGGGATGATTCCAAGACGGAAGTGGACACACCTGCAGTTCACTGGGTGGCCACTAGGGGCGGGCTCCATGGCGAGTCCATCCCCATAGACACCCCCATGTTAGAATGGTCAAATGTATTATATTCGCATTCATGCTTTCGAGTGACAACCGTACGGGGGGGTGAGTGTTTTTGCAACTCGCTTATTTTTTTTCCGATTCAGGTTTGAAATTGTGCAGAATTAAGGGGCGTGGCCTCTGGAGTGACACCTGAGGGGCCGACCTGCCGTGCAATTGAGGCACAGCAGCTGGGTTCCTCTGATTGACGTTTCTCTCTCTCTCTCTGTTTGCAGGACATGAAGGGCGAGCAGGGATGGCAGCCATCGTCTTAAACCATGAGCTGGAACTAAAGGGAAAAGAACTCTACGAGCATTTGGTGGGAACTCTTCCTGCCTACGCTTGGCCCCGGTTCCTCAGAGTACAGGTAAGTCAGGTCGCTGTTTGTTTATATTTCAAAATAAAAGTTCTCTGACTTTATTAGTGTCCCCTGACTGTGTCCTCAGACCTCTCTGCTTGTGACGGAGACTTTCAAACAGCAGAAGATGAAGCTGGTCCAGGATGGATTTAACCCCAACGTGACCTCTGACCCTTTGTATTTCCTAGATGTCTCGCAGAACGATTACATTCCTTTGACTGCGTCCACATATCAAAATATTGTCTCTGGAAAAATGAAATTATAAATGGTGATTTTTACATCAGGGATTCTGATCTGCCGAGTCAAAACCACTTTACCCTTTTTCTTTAAACTTGTATTAGTGATGAATTTCACTCAGATGTTTTAAATCATTACATCCTGTACGTGGATGATAGGATGACGAGGTAGAACAAACCAGTTTAATATGGAAAATATTTGTATTACTAATGATAGATCCTCATTTAAACCATAAAGTGTCTTTATTAGAAGCAGGTTTATAACAGACGTTTGCCTCCTTCTGATATTATTATACAGGTGAAGTTGGTTTGATGTTGGGCCTCTGGAGTTTATTTGTTTTTATCTTTGTTAATAAAGTCAGTGAACAGAGCAACTGTCATGACATAATGTTCTACTTTACTGAAAGGCTGTTTTCAGTCACTCAGTGTTTATTGAGTTGTTTTGCGTCTGCTTCATCAAGAACAATTTTAAACAATAATAAAAAAAAGTTGATATCCAGTAGAAGTTACTGAATAACATGTTTTTGTAAAATCTGAATAAAAATCGATTAGAAAATCGGATTCCAGTTTTACCTGAATTACATGTAGGGTACAACAATAAAAATGTCCTTAAACTCCAACCTCTGTTTTGTGTGTTTTTTGTAAACATGTGCAAGGTCAGCAGATGAAAAATGTTGATACCATCTTTTAGGTATTATACTTATTTTAGAACATCTCCATCAAAAACGCATTTCAATCCCAGATCAAATTCCTGTGTAATTTTATTATACGACTTTATTTAATCCAATCACATCCAAGCTATTTGATTCAATCATGGTGATTCAGAATGATAGAAATACTCTTCATTACATGACCCTTTGCAGTGAATGTATTGAATGACATTACATGGAAATGTTTTCTGTATTTAAATGAATATGTCTTCATGTGTGTTTTCATAATTTAACTTTGAGCATGGACCCGCCCCTTCCTTAATTCTGATTGGTTTAGCCTGATACTCTTCTCTTACCTTAACCAATCAGCACTTTGTTTTTAACACTACTGAAACTGGCACAGTGAGACGGGTTTGTATGTGAGTGTGTGTGTTTGTGTAGTAGTAGTAGTAATAGTAGTAGTAGACGACGTAGTATTGGTATTTGGTGGTTGTTGTTGTGGTATGTGGGGGGTCACGTGGTTGTAGGAAGCGTGTCCGGGAGCAGCGGCGGTCAGTCGCAGACGTGGCAACACATGACGTCATCAGCGTGTGTCGGGGGTTCCTTGATGGGAGTCGCGTTAGCGCAGCTAGCAGGTGAGTGCAGGGGCAGAGGAGCCTAACAACAAACACCACACACACACACACACGTTTGTTTTCCGCGGATAAAGACGGTGTCCGTGTTTAAATGTTTACGTTCCTCCATGTCACTGTGTGTGTCTGTCTGTGTGGACACGTGTAATGCTAGGCTACGTGGTGGTACAGGAAGCTAACTGTGCTCACACAAACCTAGCTAACTTAGCTTTGCTAACTTGAAGTCTGTTATTGTTAACAACAGCTGAACCATGAAGCTGCAGCAGCTGGAGCTGAGCTGTGACGTGTTGTTGTCAATTAAAGGTCCAATGCGTCAGATGTTGGTCAAACAGCTTGAGTTACTGCCAGAACAATTGAAATATAGCACATTTATGCTTGATGTGTTTGTTTGTTTGATCAGCTGAATGTTAGGATTGTCGTCAAAACTCTAAAATGAGCCCTTTGTATTTGGATCAGAAGTAGCTCTTCTCCACTAGAGGATGCCATGTTGGACCACCATGTTATTACAGGAGCCCAGAGTGACCAGGCTAAACACCTGTGGAGTTTGAATGAGAACTGGGGGCTGCAATAGGCCACTTCACCTGTAGATGTCGTTAAATCCAACACAGTGTACCTTTAAAATCAAAGTCTGCACTGGCTGAATCAGAAAAGCAGTCAGTGAGCCGGGATGTGGTGTGTGTCTTTGTGCGTCTCTGTGTGTGTTTGTGTGTTTGTGTGTCATTCGTCATGCTGTGGTGAAGAACAATAGTTTTTGTCTTGCCTCCAATCAGGAGGGCAGGATTTTACCCCCTGTGGGACCCTGAGGGCACAATGTACTGTTTGTACCCGCTCACCCTTGCTCCTCCCCCACAGCTCTGTGTCAGTATGAGATCATCCCTGTTTTAGGGTTAGGTGAAGCTTTTTCTAATTAGTCTTGGTGAAAATGGAATGTATAATGATCGTAAATCATATAGATCATAAATCATATAATGTCATTCAAATGTACAAATGACTGTTTTTATTTTTATTTCAATGACAACTGAAGGCTGCCTTAAGTTCACATACGTGCTTGTTTGAGCCGCATTGCTCCCTCTGCTGTTTAAAAAGAGCATTGCGACTCATGTTACAGTTGTATTGATATTCAACCGACTAACAATGAATAGTTACATCTCTTATGTTTGTCACTCCATGGAATTTTTCTTATACTAGATCATTCCATTTGTTTTGGTTCATGAAAGCACAGGATTGTTATTGCACTGAAAACTGACGTGGATGCATTTTGTAGTTTAACTTGTCAAACTCAAACCATGACCATTTTCAAATTTACATGAAAAACTGTATTTACTGTCAGTTAGTCCTGAATTGTCTGTGAACACATGCTAATTCATGGTATCTTCTTCCAGCTATAATCAGGGGCTGAAGAGAAGGAAGAACACATAATAAAGAAGATGATGGAAGAGAGTGGGATTGAGACCACACCCCCTGCCAGCCCCACACCTCCTCTGAGCGTGGCGGCCTCCGTCAGCGCCCCCCCACTCACCACAGGTAAGGCGTCTGTGTTGTGTTGACATGTGGGCAGAGTGTGTTTGATATGCTGCCGTGGACCAACTGTCATCCCGAGTCTTCTCCTCTAATTCCAGGTGAGAGCAGCTCTCTCCTCCTCCCGGGCGTCAGCTCCCTCTCCATTGGCTCTCCTGCAGTCCCCACCTCCCTCCCCCCTGTCCCCTCCCTCCCTGCCTTCAGCAGCCCTCTGACTGCCCCTCCCTCCCTCTCCAGCCAGTTTCCTCCTCTCTCCACATTTCCCTCTCCCTTCACTAGTCAGTCTCCCTTCCCTCCCTCTGCCCCCCCCTCACTGCCTCCTACGACCTCCCCCATGGGACCCCCCCAGCCCGCAGCTACAGGTGCGTTAGCCCCTCCTGTAGGTCCCCCCATCTCCAGCTTCTCCATGAGTGCAGGATTTGACATCACACGGGGTCATGCCGGGCGAACACCACAGACACCGCTGATGCCGACGTTCTCAAGTTCACCTGCCATGCCAGGCAAGAGTCACACTTTACACTTTTTTTTTCTTATTTTGAAAATACCTTACCGAGCGTAGGATCTGGAATTACACATTCAAATAACACGTATGTTTCAGGTGTCATGTCCACTGCCATGGTCCAGCAGCCTGTCATGACGGGAGGATTAAATACAGGATCCCCCATAACGTTCCCAGAGGAGCAAGAAGATCCCAGAGTGGCTGCAGACCCAGGCACTGGTGGAGGCATCTGGGGCTTCTTCAAGGTAATCACACAACAATCGAAGGTGGATTAAGTCATTCTCAGGTTCAGTTACACTCTAATTATTAGATGCATTCAATTCATTTATTTTTCTATGTATTCATTCATGTGCCAATCAGTATTAAGTATGTCTTAATTGCGAGGCTATGTAGTGAAAATGTGGTCTTACAAATGTGTGTGTGTGTGTGTGTGTGTGTGTGTGTCCTCTCAGGGAGTGGCTGGGAACGCTGTGGTGAAAACAGTGCTGGATAAAACCAAACATTCGGTGGAGTCCATGATCACCACTCTGGATCCTGGCATGGCTCCGTACATCAGTGAGTAAATGCTGACCTCGTCATCTTCTTCTTCGATAATCACTCAAATTCTAAATACACGTCACTGCGCTGTGGTTGTTCAGAGTCCGGTGGGGACATCGATGTGGTGGTGACCTCGGAGAAGGAAATGAACGTGGAGGCCGTCAGAGATGCTTTCCAGGAAGTCTTTGGGATGGCCATGGTAACCGGAGAGCCCGGTCAGTCCAACATAGCCCCACAGCCTGTGGGCTATGCAGCTGGGGTCAAGGTTCGTTTTATTTTCATACTCCAATCTGAATTCTATTTAAATTTGAAAAATGAATAATTCTAATCTGGAGTGTCTTTGATATGTGTGTGTGTGTGTGTGTGTGTGTGCGTGCAGGGGGCTCAGGAGCGAATTGACAGCCTGCGACGTGCTGGTGTGATCCACGAGAAACAGCCTGTGGTCTCACTGGAGAACTTCATCGCTGAACTTTTTCCTGACAAGTGAGGAGGACATTTACACACACACACACACACACACACACACACACACTCTCTCTCTCTTTCATTCATTGTTACTCCATGTTATCACTGTTTAATGGCAGAAGCTCTTTCAGTTGAGCTGTTTTCATTGTTTAACGGTTTGATCACCCCCTAGTGGCAAAACGGCACCGTTGACTTTTTCTTCATAATTCTTTTCTTTGATCTTCAGGTGGTTTGACATCGGCTGTTTGATCCTGGAGGATCCTGGTTACAGCATCCACATCGAGTTGTTCACCCAGGCTACTCCTGTGGCTCTGGAACACATCCAACAGGTACAGATCAGCAGAGCATGTTTGTCTCCGTCTTAATCAGGTGATAGCAAATGTAGACTCCGCCCTCTGCTGTTAAACCAGGCCATTGCGGCTCATAGCGGTTTTGTATGCAGTACCCCTCACTCTGTCCTGTCCATGCCCAGGCTCAGTCCCTCACTCCCCCTGACTACAGCCTGCGCTGGTCAGGTCTGATCGTTCCAGTGGGTGAGGTCCTGGAGCGCAGCCTGCCCAACATCAACAGAACAGACTGGCATCAGGCCGTGACGGGCATTAGCCAGCGCCAGATGATCCAGAGCGCTGCCAGGGCTCTGGCTGGAATGTACAAACTGAGGCTGCCCCCCAGGACTGTGTGAGGCTGAAGGTTTCCAGTGTTGTTCTCAAACTGGGCAAGTGAGTGAAGTCACAGCGGGGTAAGAACCAGCTGAGGGGTCAGCCGCGTTGCTCCTTATCAGTGTCCCACCTGTCCCTGCAGGGCAAAGCCAAATGCACATCACTTTAAAGTCAATGATGTTTTGCTGACACACCCGTGTGTCAACGTGAGTTTTATGAGAAACTATCGAATCATTTCTTTGTTGCCAAACTTTTTGTTGTCAAGCTTAAAAAAAAGCATAATCATTCATGTTGGACCTATTCTGTTTCCTCCTTTTAGGATATTCAGAAATATAAAAGCCTTGTATTTATCTTATACAGTTTCTCTATGGATCCTTCACGTCCACGTCTCAGACAGCTGGAATTAGCTTGTATGTCCCCAAGAACCCACTTTCTCCCGATTGGCTGACCTCTGTAAGCCCCGCCCTCTCATCTTGCCGCATGAGCAGGTAGCGGCGTAGTCAAGTTTCCCAGTGACCATATATGTACGACTGGGGCACTATGATGTCATAGTGAACAGGGGTTGATACAAAACAGTTTGAAATCAGGCACCACAGCGCCCCCTGGCTGACTGAACATGTATTTAGGTCGTGTTGTGAACAGAATAGGTCCAACTGAATTTTTTGTTTGTTTCATCTCTGAGAAGTTTCAACAACCTTACGTCAAGTGTGACACTGTTTTGTTTTCTTGTTTTTTTAAAATTTTTTATTAAGTAATTCTTAACATTGTTTGAGATATTGTGTCACAGACTGTATCCCTGCTGGGTTCTATACACCACAGATACAGTGAAGTGATGTGTCATAACGTTATCATGTTTTATTTTTGTGTTCGCTTAAAAAAAAAAACAACCCATGCACATTAAATGACTCTTCCTTAATTTACTGGAATATATTTGACTGTCATGTTCGGTGTCATTGGGACCGCGAGGAGCTACGTTTCGGCAGAAGTAGCTTTTTCCTCGTGTGACGTGTGGCAGCGTTTTGCCTCCTTCACTCGGACAGCAGCAGCTTCAGGTGATGAACGCGTTTCACATCGTCAGTAGTAAACCTGTCTTATCGCGTCTTGTTCCATCGATGATGTGTCACTGCTGCGTCAAGTCCGACTTCACCGATGAAACAACAAACAGGAAATAGAGCAGAAGAGAATCATAACAACAACATGATTCTCATTCTGTTAAATTTCGGTGGAAAGAGCGATCTTCTTTCTACTCTCTGTTTTCTAAATGTGCCTTTTTTACATCAATAGAATAAAATGATTTTTTGGTTCTGGTTCATGGTTGAATTTTTTGATGTTCTCCTCACTCACTATCTCATAACGCAGCAGAATTTTAAAACGCAGTCCTTCACAGTGCTAAAATAAAGAATATGAATAATTTATTCGACACATATTCTTTATTTAGATTTAAATCAACACAAAACATTCCTAAAGTAATATAACCAGACAAGCTGGAAACATTGGATAAAATAAAACGACCCTGAAGTTGATTTTAGTTTTAGACTCATTATTGAATGAATGATTCATGAGTTGGATTCAGAGATGTTTGATCTGATGTGATGTCATCAACACTGGTCACTGTGATGTCAGTGTGTTCTGCTACATATACTGTGTGTGTGTGTGTTTGTACTTAGATTGTGGAAGGGGCCAATTTGACCATAGATGTGTATGGATGCACCCACGACTGTGGTTGTGTTTTGGATGTTTATTACAAGCTGCACACACACACACACACACACACACACACACACACACACACGCAGTCAGACAAAACAACAAATTATTTATGCCGAGCCGGCCACATCTGTCCTCTTCATCTCCTCTTCATCAGCAGGAGATCAAACATGTTAGGGCACAGCAGCTGACATCCTGCAGGTGAAATGAGGCGACTCTGAAAGAGACAATGATGCGTCAGCGTAAGGTCGAAGGTCACAGCCGGCCGCCTCCACTGAGTCTGAGCGTGCAGAATCTCTATCGCCCAGGCGAAATGAATCATTGATGTGAATTTACTTAAGACCCGTGTGCAGCTTTAACAGAGAGCTCAGCAGATTAGACTTTCGTCCATGAGCTGAAAGTGAATGCACACACGAGACCACTCCTCTGCTCTGACCTGTGTTGCCAGATCAGGGCCACATCCTGACCTCTCACCCTGAATCTAAAACCCAACTGTCAGCCCTCAAACAGCTCAACAGGCCAAATCAATCAAATGATATATATGATGTAAAACTTCTTTCTCTATCTCTCTCACACACACACACAATAATGATGATAATCATAATCATAATCATAATTAAAAGAATAATAATAATAATAATGTGATCACGTAATCAATAGTGTCTCCTTAACCTAATGTAATACTTGTTTCACCTGCAGTAAACCTTACCCCTCTCTTTCTCTCTCTCTCTCTCTCTCTCTCTCTCTCCCTCTGTCTAACACACACACACACACACACACACACACACACACACACACACACACCACACACACAGGTCCGCCCCCTCCTCCCTGTTGGACACACAGTGGAGCAGTGAGGCGGCACAGCCGGCACACTGACTGACATGGACTCGGGTGGAGCATCCACACGCACCGGGACCAGGACTCCTCCGCCGGTGGGACGCCGCCCCTGAGTCCCTCGGTGCTCGGCCTGTTTGCCGCAGATGCTGCGGTCAGAGGAGCGGGGGGGAGGTGATGGCAGGGGCCGGGGCTGCAGCTCCTGCCTGTGACCGCGGACGTGGATCCCGCACACCAGGTAACACGTGCACCTGGGCAGGGATGCGGACCGGTGCGCGTGCGTGGCGCTGACTTGAAGCGGCGTGCGCGTGTAAGAGTTGGGCGCGTGCCCGCAGGCGCCTGTGTCTGCGGCACTCGGGCGGGTGTCGTTGTTGGCTTTGCACCTGTTGAGCGATGTGGTCCTTTGCATGATCTCACCTGTCACGGTGTCACGTGACACGCGGCGCCACTGCACCGTCACTCATGCCCACGAAGCTGTCGTGCAGTCGTACACACTGCACCTTTAAAAAGAGTAAGTGCTCAGTGTGTGCGGTTTCCTCCTCTGCACAGGAGGAGACAAGAGGAGATAAGATGATCAGATGTATGACGTAACGTACGTGTTTTGCACTTGTTGATTGATTTTGCCCTTTTTTGCATGATGTCACCTGTCAAACGTGTCACGTGACCAGTTCATGGGGAACCAGGTGGGGTGGGGGGGTGACCTTGATAGACTGATCCTCCCTCTCTCTCTCTCTCTCTCTCTCTCTCTCTCTCTCTCTCTCTCTCTCTCTCTCTCTCTCCAGATGATGAAGTCCAACTGAAGGGGCTGGGCTGGAGTGAGCAGGATGCCGCGGCGCCCCCTGTGGGATCTTCAGTGCTGCTGTCCTGTGCCTGCCCCTCACCTCTCCTCCCGGATGATGGAGGGAGAGCCCTTCACCTCTGCATTCTCCTCTCTACTCTACTCTGCAGGGGCCCAATTTGTGGCCCTCTCCTCCTCCTCGTCGGCCTCCTCTTCCTCAGCGGATGCAGCCATCACTGCCATGTCCCTGGAGCAGAAAACAACGTTCGCCTTGGTCATCTTCCTCTTTGTCGTCCTCCTCATCCTCATCATTCGATGCTTCCGTATCCTGCTGGACCCCTACAGGAGCATGCCCACCTCCACCTGGGCGGATGGACTGGACGGTCTGGAGAAGGGCCAGTTTGATAATACTCTGGCTTAGGCCACTGTAGGCAAACACACACACACACACACACAAGCACAAATCCACTCGTGCACACACACATTTGAGTGTTTGCCCATTAGGGGGCAGTTAATCAGTCTGATGCTCACCACACTGCCTCTTTGTTGTGAATATTCACAAGCTCAGTTAACAAAGACTCCACTGATTTTATCCCACGGGGACCACGGTCTCCACGCTGACCCTGTTGACTGTTAACATGGTGACTCCGCCCCTTTTCAGTGATGTGCACATGAACCAAAAATGGATGACCCGGCCCTTGGATCACTCGGAGGTTCTTTCAAACAGTCTCATATTAAGTATCAGTTCCCTCAAACAGCTGGAATTAACCTGTATGTCTGTAAAGCCCCGCCCCCTCCAGAAAAGCCCGCCTTCTCCTGATTGTCTGACCCCAGGAAGCCCCGCCTTTACATTATGCTGCATGAGCAGGTAGGGGCGTGTCCTTGTGCTTGGTGGGTGTGGTCAAGATTGTTCTCATTTAGGTTGAAAACAATGCTACATTTTCATAGCAGCACATTTCCAAAGAACTCTGTTGTTCTTTTTGCCAAACTGTGAAACTGTTCACATTGTGGAAGCTTCACTCATACAGGGTAGATCGTCCTCACCACGCCTTTCTGTCTTATGCCATGACAGAAGTGGTGTGGGAGGGGCCAAAAATAGTCGAAGATATTACTGCATTCAACCTGGTTTTACCTACATATCAATTGCCGATTGGAGTCAAGCCAATAAAACCCAGGCTAATTGCAGAGTCATGTGACCAGGGTGTGACTCCTGATTAAACACATTCACACTGCACAAACACAGCTACCACCTGGGTGTTTTTTCCCACCAGTGTGAAAGGGGCGTTAGCTTACTCGAGTCTGTTCCCTGTAAGAGTTTGGCTTTGTTAAGATACCAAATAATAATGCTACAACTTTTTTGAGTCAGTAAATATGTGCGGGTCATTTCAATACACCATCTGTTTATCTCACACAAAGCGTTTCATGGTATTATTCTTCAAATCTACTCTCTCTCTCTCTCTCTCTCTCTCTCTCTCTCTCTCTCTCTCTCTCTCTCTCTCTCTCTCTCTCTCTCTCTCTCACACACACACACACACACACGATATTATTCAAATTGAGAAAAAATGGGTATGGGTCATTTCATTCATTTAGTTCAAGTAATTTTATCAATTAAATTAAGTTAGATATTAAAATAAAAAATAGACTCAATTACTCAAGTTGATGAGAGTTTTACTCTGTTTATTTTTTGAATATGTCTTATTGTTTATGTTTGATCCCGTGGACACTCCACAATGGGAGCGTCCACTCTTGGTGGAGTCAGGACAAACGAGCTCAGCCAATCAAAAATAACTCCCTTTCAGCCGTTAAAGAAAACTCGAGTAGCGCTCGTTATCTACACCGGGACACTTGAGTTCAACAATGCACGGTGAGCTCATTTGAGGAAATCCGGAAACTATCTCCGCCCGCCCAGGAGTGATGCGGCATACCTTGGTATTTTTCTACAAGCGCTCCCAAATGTTAAAGTTGAGAGACGCATTGCGTCGAGCGCCCTCATTGGTCAGTAATACACATTGTAGAAATTTCAATGAGCCGCCATGTTAGGAAGCCAAACCCCCCTTTCATTCCGCTAAGAATAGAAGGTATTTACTTCCAGGGTACTTTTCGGAAGTGCCGGTTGTAGACCGCCGAAATATAAACTGCTACACCAGCGTAACTGTAGTCGTGGTCTGACTCGGTTCGCTCTCCGTCTTTAACCCGGGTTTGAGTTTCTCCTCCGCTAATGGCGACCGCGGCTGCAACTCCGACCGGCCAGAGAGGCACGTGCCGCGGCGGCGACACTCCGCTGAGTCCGACCAGGATCACCCGGCTACAGGAGAAGCAGCAGCTCCGGGACCTCAACGACCGCCTGGCTGTTTACATCGACAAAGTCCGCAGCTTGGAGTCCGAGAACAGCTTACTCCACCTGCAGATCAACGAGAAGGAGGAGGTCCGGAGCCGGGAGGTGAGCGGACTCAAAGCCCTGTACGAGACCGAGCTCGCGGACGCCAGGAAGAGTTTGGATGATTCCTCCAAGGAGCGGGCCTGGCTCCAGATCGAGCTGGGCAAGACCAAGTCCGAGCACGAGCAGCTTCAGCACAGGTAAGCCTGTTAACTCTGTCATGGTGTTATTCAACCCACGGCTCTGCTAATGAGACCCACAACACTGTGACTTCCTGTGCCACAGTCCTGGAGGACAGACAGAGGAGAGAGAGAGAGAGAGAGAGAGAGAGAGAGAGACAGGTGTCAAACGGGTCATTATAAAGTCATTAAAGGTGTGTGAGTTCATTAAGATAAGGTCTTATCTGGTCTTAAAATGTCTTAAATTAACGTCAGAAACCTTAAAATCACGTGAATGTCTACTGTAGATTCTTTCTGTAATTCTTATATCGAAATATTTAGTAATAAATAGTCATATTTCACAGTTTTACATTTACGAGAAATTATTTTAAAAATCAAAGTATTTCCTGGAGAACCTGAAGCCAAGAAAGCGTAGTTCATTTTGTTTTGATCTTGCTGGGTTGGGATTCGAACCTTGTCCCTGTGGCCTGTAGAAACCACAAAACAATAGCACCTGTGGGGTTTATTTATCCAAAGATCACCTCTGTTATCTGCACTATTCAAACCAGACACAATACAAGCAGATTGGAGTTCCGTGCACAGGTGGTGCTGACAGTAGCTGGAGCTGCTGTGAGGACATGTGTCCCAGTGTGAGCAGGTGATTCCAGCAGCTGCAGCAACTTTAGCAGCTGTGGACAAAACCAACAGTGTGTCAGCAGAGCCATGTTTACACACAGAGCCACACGCTCATTCAGTCACCTTTTTCAAATGTACGAAGAAAAGCTTTCATTTTCAGTATTAAAAAATCAACTGTCAAGATAAAAAAACTTAAATGGCTTGTAGTCTTAGGTGTTGGTTGTCGGAACTAGTAGAAACACATTGCACCTTCAATCGCTGTTGTCGTGTGCCTTCACTTTAAGTTTCTGGTCAATATTCAGGACTTTAAAACCATCCAATAAACCCACGAGCCTCCAAAAATGTCCTCAAAGCAGTCTCTCATTTCCTCTCTGGTTAACTGAAAACTTTCCGGAGTCGAACGTTTTTAATAACCACAGCGAAAACTGGATACAGCGGGGGAACAAGGCACAGTGAGACATGGACGTACCTCTACACACCTGTAGTTTACGATAGA
>JAFBJT010009801.1:117658-129604 GCA_016785325.1 Chascanopsetta lugubris | reverse complement strand
GAGAGAGAGAGAGAGAGAGAGAGAGAGAGAGAGAGAGAGAGAGAGAGAGAGACAGACAGAGACAGAGAGAGACAGAGAGAGACGCATACACACCCACCGAGGAAGAGAGAGCCACTTTGTATTTTTAAAAGCCTCTGAAAATGTAATTAGTGTATCAGCATATTGAAAAATGAAAAAAATACTTTTTTTGCAGCCTGTGACAGGTCCACAAAGGTTGTTTTTTTTCTGCTGTAGTTTCAATAAATATGCACACACACACACACACACACACACACACACACACACACACACACACACACGTAATATAACACCTTTTGCTTTCTCTGATATGGAGGAGAGATGAACTACAATGCTGTTGAAGTGGCAAAAGTGAAGGTTACACTGACTTGATTGGAATACAGATGAAATCACTGTAATCCAAGAGAGTAGCTGCATTTTACAGTCAGTGTGATTAGCTTTTTTTGAGGGGGAGATGTGATTTCAGTCCCATTGGGAAGGTCACATTAGCACATGTTACCAGGGGCACCAAAGAAGCGAGGGCATGGAGGGGCAGTCAGCCTGAGGCACTTAAACTCAAACGAATTGCTCAAGGACGCCTTTGTAGGTGGATGAAAAACTTTGGCTTCTGAATGAGTCTTTTCAGAACCAGGTTATGGGTCGGTAGAAGACTTTCTTTTTTAATTTCCACCAGTAAAGCACAAGATCAGGTGCGGCATATTGTTTCGTAACTTTAATTCCCGACATAGTGCAATATGCATCAAGCACAATAAACAGAACCGATCTCGATGTATGTTTTAGTGCTGGTGGTTAGCCCAATTAGCGTGCTAACTTTTTGAATTCCAACAAACACTGGAATGTCACTACAATTGTGTAGCAATAGCATCCGATGATGTATAAAGCACACATGTTGTCATCTACTATTGCTGGTGGGTGGGTGGGGGGAGTGGGTGGGGGGGAGTGTCACTTCAGACTGGTGTTTTTACAGACACCAATCCTGCAGATTGTAGACGCTATTTACCAAGCTGGTTTCCCTACTTGAAATTTAAGCGGTGTGAGTGCAAATGCAAGTCAGTGGACAGACAACTTGAGAGAGAGAGAGAGAGAGAGCGAGCGAGAGAGAGAGAAAGCTGTAAGCCATTAACAGCTGCCTCTCCGTGCATCCCCTCGCTCCCAGAGAGAACAATTGAGAGATGAGCACTCAGGGGGATTCACCCCAGACTTTTGTATTTATATCTCTTCCTCCGTCCATTCAGAGTTCAGGTTCAGGTCTCGTTGAAATAAAGTCCCATTTGCACCATTCCCTTCGTAATTAGAGATGAAAGTTTGCAGCCGGCAGTCGGACACATCCATGCAAATCAGCATATTCTGCTAATTGACGTTATGGACTCGTGGTCACATGTCTCCCGCCAATTAACATGCACGGCACAGCAGGGAATACGTTGCTATATCAACTGTCTGGGCCCCACAGCCTTAACCTTCACGCTCTAAATTGATCATATAATAACAGGGAAGCTCCCTCTGCACTTGCATGTATATTCGCCTGGTTAAGGTTGTGCCTTGGGTCCCAACACTGTAAGAAACACGAAAAGGCATTTAATAGATCATTAGGTATGAAGCAGCACGTTTCACAATGAAAGTACAGGAAATGAATACCGAGATCTTGGATATTGAGTTCTGTCGTTTCTCCATTTTCTCATGTTATCCTGTAATACCACATCTCCTCCATTATAGAAATAATTCAATGCATATATCTGAGATGCAGCCCCTATTTTGTCATGCTATGCTATATTACACCAAAAGCAGGTAATTGTTTTGTATCAGTGAGGCTTGATTTATGAGAAAAGAACCCAATCCGAGTGCTTATTTTGAGTATTTGTTTAAGCCAATCTCTCCCTCCCACGGTTAACTGCACAGCTGATAATGAAACCCGGCGATAGGCGATGCTGGGTAAGCAGAGATATAGAGACGAACTGGAAACACAAATATGATCAGCAGCGAAACTGATTATATATGAGAAGCGGGGCCGGTTGCAGGCACCAATGAAGCCATAGATTGCCAACACTATTAAGATAAATTATTGACAGAGCCACGGACTGGAGACTTTTCATGGCAAAAGAAATAGTGACGGGAAATACAGGATGAACTGCGTACGGGGAAGAGTAAATCCGGATTAAATGAGCGCTGACAGCAAACACCGGCATAATGAAATTATAATTATACATTCTAATTAATAATTCAAAGATGCAGTGTGCAAGGTTTGGTGACCTCTAATGGCGAAGTTGCATGTTGTGTCCATTACCCTACCCTCACCCTCAGCAAAACTTCAAAGATGTTCACTCTGTAAAAACATGGCGGCCCCCATATGAATTCCTGAAAACGTTAGTACGTTTTGTAATATTTTTAGAAGTGACAAAAATGGCTGCAACCTTACACACTGCATCTTTAATAATAGGATATTTTTGGATAATATGATATAATATTATAATAATAGCAATATTAGGAATAACCTAATAAGCTTGCTTGAATATTAGCATTTCCACAACAAATAGTTTACAGTCACCAAGTCCTATTCTTGTTGCCGGGTAGGAAAGGAGTGTCCATCTTTGACTGGTGTGTTCATAAACACCTGCAGAGGCGAATTCTGCTTACAACCCCTGTACCTGTACAATTCACTTACACTGTTCAATCTGTTGACCCAAAAGAGAGCACTAACAAAAGTAATGTCCATATAATTTGTAATATCCTGGACTGTAATTCCCTTCCCTTTCTTCTCTTTCGCTGCCTCCCATTTTCCTCCATTCAACCAAGCACAGTCTGGTTCTCTCATTGGTGTTTATGAGTTAGAAGCAAAGTTTTCTTTTTTTGGGGGGGGTGGGGGTGTCGCTACTGTTGAGAGTGTACTCAGTGTGAAACTGCTGGATTTCTCTCTATATAGATATGATTGTAAGGTCTTGGCATTACTCTGCAAAGTGTCTTGAGTTTGATTTATCACTATAAATAAAACTGAAGTTAATCGAGTTGACTCTTTGAAACTTCGCTTTTCCTGCCGGCTTCTGGTGTTGAATTGACAGCAAGTGCAACACACTCGGGTTATTTCAGGTGATGAAAGGTGAAGCTACAGTGCTGCGGCAGCAGCAGCAGCAACAGCAGCAGCAGCAACAGCAGCGGCACTACGGGATGCACAGTCATTATCACCACCAGACCCTCTGCCATCAGGATTTGACCACTGCCACTGTCAATCCATCATCTTCAATCAAGTCGTATGATTGCTGCTGATTACAGGTGAAACAAGCCAATCAACTGCTTGCGCAAAATCACAGTAACCACTGGGGCTTTCGCTTCCCTTGATGCTCAGAACGCCCGTGTGCTCTCAACTCCTTGAGAAAATACCACGCTGGCACTGAAAACAATTTTCTACAAAAAAGGGGGATAACAGCTTCCAGCCACACGCTTGTCCTTCAGGACAGGATTGAGAGGAGCAATGTTTTTATAAGACCGGCAGAGGGAAAGTTAGAAACTGGCCAGTATTTACAAAACCATGTGAAGATTCAACTAAGACTGGACAAAGAGAGATTTCCAAGTCTGATCTGATATTGATGCCAGTCTCAATTCAATTGCATTCCAATAACTCAAGAGTGTAACCCAACCAGCTGGCTCCTGCTGGGTATGGATAAACATTTAAAATTTCCATCTCAGTTCGAGTTAGGTCAAATCTAATGAGCTACTCAGCTAAAGCTACAGCTACTGCAATCGCGGAAAACACAGTTATGGTCAGTTTTGGACACTAACCCTGGTGGATCAGGGTTAGGATTGTGCAGTTATGTCTCAGCTGAGACAAAACTGCCTGTATCCCACTTGGAACCAACATCCAACCATTTCTCTGCACCTAAGCAGCCATTCTATCGCTGAGGCAGCAAACAGCAAGACAGGAAGTCAATACATCATGGCACCACCTTCCCTTAGGAGAGCAATATTAATATTACATAAGGTTGTCCCCCTTCAGAGCCGACTAATCATTGACTGACCAAAATCAACATATCAGGATGGAATCTGTAATTAAAAAAAATATTATTTTTCAAAATGTATTTTGAATTTATTTATTCCTTTGAAAATGTTACCTGTTACGGGGCCTCAGGGAGTAACAACAAATACCCAAAGACTGTATCAAAGCGGACTTTGGTGCTTTAAACCACAAATAAGCCATCTTCAAAAAGATATCAACAGTAACATATGGGACCTTTGTTGAAAACACTGCCCTGATCCCCGGCTGTCTTTGAATGGCCCAAACGACTGACACACGGCCCTGGCTGGACATACTTTGCATGCTCTGCTCAGCAGCCACCAAGGCTATAAATATCATTTATCAAACTAAGTGACTGCTCTCCTGAGAGAGAGAGAAAGAAAGAGAGGCGGGGGGTTGGAGGGGGGGGGGGGGAGAGGGGGGGGGGGGGGGGGGGGGGGGGGGGGGGGGGTAGAGCGAATAAAGGTGATCAGAAAGAGTAGAGCAGGTATCAGTGCTTGCCAAGATAAGTGGCATCAATCAGTTTTAGTTGAACTCTATATTCATTAGGAATTGGACCCCCGCCAATGCATGTGCAGAGTGAGAGAGAGGGAAAATGGAGCTGTGCTGTGGTCCACTATGCTCTGCTATACATTCCAAGTGCCATCTTGGATTCTGTTGAACCGCTGATCACTCGCCTTTACCATGAATCGGCTCTGATGTCATCATCACTTCTAACTGACCGGACTGATGAGCTGTCTATACGATCATACAGACCTTACGGCTCCGAGGCGGATGCTACATCTTTCAAATCCATCGTAATCAATCCATCCAATGTGGAGGTGTTGCTTTAACACATGCTAATATTAAATGAACATTGGACCCTTGCTAAGCTGATCGATGGCGCGCAGGGTTGAGAGCCGGCGGCATTGGTGTGCATGCAGAGGCATATATTGGCTTCTAATATATGTTTGATTGAAGCCCTGTACTTCAAAACATATGGAGGCAGCAGCAGTGCACTGTGCTGTGCATCTACGCTGTGTTACAGCTTCAGAGTAGTGCTTGGTCTTCGGGGTTTTGCCCCTGTCTGCACAGTCACCTGCCTTGGCCTTCCAGTATGGCACAGCATGGCACAGCATGTTATAGCATCATATAGCATGGCACAGCATGGCGCAGTGTTGCTGAACCCTAAAGATAAACATGCTTCTGCATGAGGCCAGAGATAAATAAGACTCCAGCCCAGGTGGCACAGGTGTTCGTTAGTAAAGGGATAAGCCTCCCCACCCCCTCGTTTCTGCCTCTTCCCTTCTGTCTCTGTCCATCTTGCTCTCATTGTACCACAAAGACATTCAATACAAACTGTGATTTTTCTCTTTCTTAAAGTTGAAGTCTCAAGTTATTGAAACAAATAAACAGTCAGTCGGTTCTACGTTCGACTCTACCATTCAGCTATAGACTGAAGTTACCTTCATGAGCCATTTCCCGTTCATTCTCTTTGCCTGGAAGAGTCACTATAAACTTCACAGTGTCTTGCAGGCACCATTGGAGGTTAACCTGTGAGTTAGGTGGGAGTTTGTTATGGACCAAATCCAATAGTGATCATTCAAGCTCGGTGATAAAGCTGAAGAGAGCAGTAATCTACTCTCTGCACTCAGCTTCAACCAGGCAGACAGAAGGGTTTCTCAAGTGCTAAGGCAAATCAGGAGGATACATATTCAGAGTTTGCTTATTCATCTTCATTTTTCACGCAAACGTCCTCACCGGTGCTCTAACTTTGTGGACAGTGCCGAGAAAAAAAGGCTTTTCTGATAAAGATAACAACCCCTTGTGTATAAAACCAGGTCTTAAAAGAGATTTTCAAGAGGACTGTGCAGGCGTGGCACAGTTTCCTGACCTCAACCTCTGAGGTCGTTTGGATCACAGGCTGTGAGCCAGACCCTGCTCGCTAACAGCAGCCACACTCACGGTCTCACTGGTGCATCTACGTTCCAAAGCAACGTGGTCAGTGGTCTCAGTGGTCTGCATACTTGTTGGCTGTCATGCAAAGTTCCTTAGGTAGTGAAAGACGTTTCTGATGAGCAGAACTAGAGTAATCAAAGTGGCTGGACAGGAAAAGCACATTAAGACAGTAATTCTAAAATAAAATAAAAAGTTTATAGATCTCTGTTGGTTTTTAGATTTTAAGATATGACACTGAAAAAGTGTGTGTGATAAAAAAAAAAAGGGTCACAGACCCGTCTTATGTGAGGGTGAAAAAAAACGTTTTTAATCCTGTGCTTTTATTTTGAAGATGATTTTGAATGAATCGCAGTGCCTTCTAGTGTATTACCATTGTATAACCTGTGCGACTTGCACAGTGATTTCTAAATCTATGAAAATCTGGTACTGGTCACAAAGGCTCATGAATACTAAGCATGAAATCAACTCAGAATTTGAATGCATATATCCCATAATCCTTGATAAGAAGGATGGCTGTAATAAAATATGGTTTTCTTCTTCTTAAATGCAAACAGGGGAAGATGACAAATTTAATTCCATTATCCTCCACAGCTTAGCGTGTCACTATCTGCTCCCTTTGAGCAAATATTGACCGTTTTTTTATCATGTTATTGAAAGATTATATGTGTAAGTCATGTGCAATCAGTCCATGAAACACGTGCAAGTCTATAATTATTCGTTACCCATCGTAATAACATTGAGATACGCTATTAATGATGCATGAATGAAATTGCATTTCGTAGTATTTTGCCTGATACACCAAACGACTGGGGGAAGGAGGCAGATCCAGGAGCAAAGACTTTCTGTTTTGCAGGGAGACGATGTAATTGCTTCAAGTTGATACAGGTTCAGAAAGGTGCAAATAAATTACTTCAAATGTATTTCGGCTTTGATTTAATAGAGGTCAGAAATTAATGTGTCTGGAAAATGAGGAGGAATTATTAACTCATTTAACTCCCTGTCACGGGGAGCGAGAGGAGAGGAGCCTGCAGGAACATGTGCTTCCTTTGAACTGCACAGGGAGGCTTTATGAGTCTGTGATGAAAGGGGGAGATAATCATCCAATGTCAAAAATCTGAAGTGCACATGTTAACTTGTGGCTGGAGGTAGTCACTGCTACAATGACTCTACAATACCCTAAAAGTCAGAGGAGGCTGGGCATGTCTGTCGACACACCATCACTGCCAAAGTGCCCTGGAGCAAGACACTGACGGCCCAACCTCTGATGATATGAAATTGATGATGGCCTGTAATGCTATTAGACACCCACCATGTTTCTAGTTAGAAATATCAATGTTCTGCAGCATCAGGGTTAATGTTAAAGACTGAAAACACTTTTGCAGAGACCAGGCCATCTGGAGCTGGAGGCAGGAGTAAGCAACATTATTATTATTTTCCCTTTAAATACAATGTGTGTGGGGGTTACAGAGAGGCGACAGCTAATAGAGCCCAAACACATGGATCTAAGAGGAAGCAGAATAAAAGAAGTAACAATAGCAGATGAGGAGAGTGAAAGCTGAAGAAATGAAAACTAGAGGCTAATAGTCAGACTGTCGTGTGGTCGTGTCCCGTATTCTATCATCAAAGCCGCCTGAAAACAAGCTGTGATTAAGATGGAGGTTGTGAAACACCTGAATAATACAAAGTCTCTTTAATACAGCGGCATGGATCGTCCTACGCTGCTGCTGCAAACCTTTTCAACGTGACTTTCTTTTCTGCAGCTGGTCATTATGGTTTCCACTTAGAACAGATGCAAATGAGAGCGTCTGCTGGCACCAAAGTGCTGCGTGTCTTCAAATGACTGAGATACAAAAAAACAAACAAACTGTGGAACAAGATGACCAAGAGAGAGAGAGACTTTCTCTCAGATGCATCCTTTTGGACTTGCGTTTCATTTTTGATGATTAGTGGCCAGCTGATGATTTGATGAGTATGTTCAGTGGCAGATTATAGATTCAAACCTTAAGCCGCGTAGTGACATGCCATGATAACTAAAAAACTGTTTTTAAAAGTAAAAACTTGCCAAAGCAAACTGAAACGTCCAGATACACATGAATAGTTGATTTCTGTCTTTTAGATGGTTCTGATGTTTATGCAAGAGGCTGGGTTTTGGAATTGGTTTTCGTCCGTTTTGGTTATTCATGGGTAAAATGTCGTGACTGATGGATTGTTTAGACCTTGATGCTGCGGTTCAACAACAAACCCCTCTGCACAGACTCCAGCTCAAAGTGTTAGAGCAGGCGTGTCAAACCCATTTTCACCGAGGGCCATATAAACATTTTGGTTGCTCTCAAGCGGCATGTGTAATTAACTACAATTCATGGGCAATGTATGCTTTGGACTTTTATTTTTTAGACAATCCTATGCCTTTAAGCTCTGGCGGGCCACATAAAATGATCTCGCAGGCCACATTTGGCCCGCGGGCCACGAGTTTGACAAATGTGTCAACTGATTTCAAATCCACCGCATGTATGGAATTGACGACCTGAGTACAACTGCTATATAAACAGATCTATAATCCATGCTTCATTCATATTGCATCTCCCAGCAATGAGCTGGTTATAGACGGACATTTGTTTTCTTTCATTGGTTTTATGAAAGAGAGAGGTTGGTCAATTACTCTGATCCCTCTGCCCTTTTCCATCCATCTTCCAACCGCTGAGAGTGACAGCTGAGTTATCACCCAGCTCACTGACAGACAGCTCATTCTGCCCTGTCATCATAAACATGCTAGCCACAGCCAGCGCCATCAGATTACCCACTGTACGCTCCACTCCTGCCTCGTATGGGAAGTATCGCTTTCATTACAAATCTCTCGCTTCTTAACTACAAGCGCTGGCCCATTTCCGAGGGCCGAGGTTTCCTGGCTGATGCGTTTAGGGTGAGGAGCCTGTCCCCCTGAGCCCCGGTGTCACTCTGACACCTGGGAGTCTGCCCCACTATCATGCATGCCATTTGCACAAATTGCTCCATTTTTTTTTAAATGAAATGCAATTCCTGACTGGAGACTCTATCTCTCTCATGAGAGAGTATATGAGGAGTGCAACAGAGATTCTTCTCCTTTATCATCAGAGCATTGAGGCATTTCATGAGTTCAATTCCAGAAATTACAGTAGATAATGCTTGACTTTTATTCTTCAATGGATTTCTTTTGGAAATGTATGGGAGATGGATAAGACGGCGCACAAAATAACAGAAATTAGTATGCCAAGTATCAAGTTCATATTCATGCATACTCCAGCCGGAGACATAGTGAAATTATATCTAACAGGAGTAAAGGCAAATGTCTTTCCGAAGAACAAACAGCAAGTCTATGGGTGGAATAATGAATGAATGAATGAATTAGGGCGGTGATAAAAATTGGATGAAGAAAGAAGGACGTGAGTATTCGAAGAAAAGGAGAAACTATACCAAAACATCGACATATACCATATTGTATTATCAGTTATTGTTAGTGTCCATATGGCGAGAGGATATATGCTTGTGACATTAAGTGTTAGGGAAGATGAGATGCTCTTAACAACATCCCATTGTTATTATACTGTGGTATCATGACAGTGACACTACGTATTCATTCAATGTAATTCAATTCAATTGAGGAGTCGTAGCTCCTATAGCTCCTATAGCAATCAGTTGTGGATATGGATGGCAGAAACACGGGCTAATGTCAGGTGTAAGTACAGATGGTCCTGCGCTATCTGAAGCAATGATGACAAATCCTTTAATTTCAGGTGTAAATAAATCCATTGATAACGTTGTATAACTGTGTTACATGAAGTTGTTATCGTCAAATGCCACTTGATTTGGACACATCCTACACACGGCCTTCTTTTCATTTTCTAGATATCACCAAACTGCTCCAGTTTTACCAGATGCCATCTGACCTACTTTCTATCCTGCTGGTTACAGCATCCTGACAGCAGGGGCGGGGTGAGGGTGGGAGGGTGGGGGGGGGGGGCGGAGGGGCGTTGGCAACATCCTCACAGACACGACAAATAACCAGTTAGCACGTATATAAACAGAATGTTAACAATTTGTTGACCTAACTAATTCTCCTAGCGAGGCAAATAATGTTTACTTGATTAATTGCACGCAGGGCGTAATGCGTCATGAACACAGGGGGATACCCATTACTCAGCGGACCCTTAAAACACACTGATAATCCAGTTAGAGTATTAACAACACGGCTGGGCATGGTGTCAAAAAAGTGCACTGCTACACAGAATGTAAGGGATTTCAAGAGCGTTGTTAATCCCTGCGGGTCGACAGGCCGGTGACATATTATGGGAAAGCAGAGTCTGCGAGAGATAAAGGGGGCGAGGAGGGCACAACTTAAACAGTTCAGGAAGCCTGCACCTTGACATGCAACACTTTTCCTGACTCAGCAGGTTTTTTTTAAGCACCTGAAACAATGGCCACACAGGACCCTTGAATCACACACGTGAAGGTACTGTGTCGTTAGAGGTGTGGATCCCATAGATTTAAAACTCGTATGTATACCATCTTAAAGGGATAGTGTGTAGAATCTAGTGTCGTCTGAATGTAAAGTTGCACCTTACATCTTAAAATATCCTCACCTCATGTTTCCCTTAAATCAGGGCTGTCAAACATATGGCCCGCGAGCCGGAACCTGCCCACTACAGGGTCTGATCCGGCCCGTGGAATTTTTATTTTGTTACATTTACAAGGTCATCACGCTATGATTTCACTGGTCCAGCCCACTTGAGGTCAAACTAGAATGGGTTTGTCTCCTCTGCCTTCGTGGGATTGAAAATTCATGTTGGAGAACCTCTGATCGCCTTTGGTTGCAACAGAAACAAACAGTCTGTATTTTGTCCATTCTGGACGACTGTAAAAACATGGTCAAGGAACATGGCAGCCTCTGTAGAGATGATACCATCCTCATGTAAACATGAAGGACTTGTAAAGATAAAATAATTCAAAGCACCAGGTGTGATTATTCCTATCAATATATTTCGTATGCCAAGGGAAAGAGGGAAAAAAAAGTTCAATGTGTCATTACGGCTGCAGCTGTATTATTGCTCCCTCCCTTGGTGGCTCCCTGCACAAGCCATTTCACATTCAAATTGGTTGAATAATAAATTATTCAGTGGTATAATTTCAAAGAAAGTGGCAAATATTTCTGACAACAGGCAACCCACCTGCCTCGCCCAGCAGCGCGCCATCTCCTCCCTCACTTTGTCTATTTACAATAGGATTCTCATTAATCTTCATGCATTTTAAAAAGGCTTCGGGGATCGTGAGCAATGTTAAAAATAGTTCCCTGTACACATGCTAGCGGAGTGATTCGACATCCCTGCAAAGCCTGTGAGGTTATTTGTGGAGCCTGCTCTGTGGGGTGATGTTATACAGTCTGTTGTTGAGACCACAAAGCTTTCATGTTCTCTCGCGTTGACAAAAAGAAGCAGCGGTAGTTGGACAACGACCATCAAACAAATCTCAAATTGCTTATCGAATAGTAAAAGTACAGCCTCAGAGGCGGAATGCTGGCAGGGCCCGGCGCATTTGTGCTGCCAAAACCCAGACAATGATAATTGCTTGTCATACTTAAGAAATGGTCTACATGGTAAAATACAAATCCCATATCAAAATGTGTTATAAAGCTCGATTTGAGCCCATTTGATTCATTTTCAGCTCAGTCCACCCTGACAAGGTGCACCGGTGTGAACGCTGCCTCCCTTCCTCACTGATTCACTGCATTTAATGTCCTCTCCTTTGTTTCATCCTATAGACATCCCGAGCATCTCAAAACCTCAATTTCTGTTGTTACTATTATTATTATTTTTTCAAATAAACGACTGAAAAGGAAGGCAAATTAAAGTCAGGAAAGTCAGTGATTTACACTTTTTATAATAAGCTTTACAATAACCTAAAATAGCCCTTATAATTTGAATACAATGACTATTAATCAGGTGAATGCAATGAGC
>JAFBJT010009801.1:105450-117647 GCA_016785325.1 Chascanopsetta lugubris | reverse complement strand
TATATATATATATATATATATATATATATATATATATATATATACATACATACACAGTGAGTATCATCCATTTAGTTACTGTTGGCCCTGCCAAGAGCATCAATCAATCTTTAATTTACTTTCCGTATCTGATGACAATCATTTCCTTAGATGACCCACCGCCATTGGACAGTACAATTCATTACAGGATGGCCATTGAAATTCTTAGTGGAGCTGCCAGGGCATCATGTTTCAGGATCAAATCATTTATTTATTTATTTATCTATTTGTTTTTACCAGGTAGGTTCATGGATGTGTATGAATACCATTTAAGACATCATTTTGTGAGACCGCCCTTTCACTGTGAAACTAATCTATTGTTATGGGAATGTTTATCTTACCTTCAGAAGCTTTAATATCCTATTTATTGGCACAAATCTGACACCTGGGCCTCATCTGCCATTCAAATCACATGTTTTCTCATTTTCCCTCAAGACTTAGTGAAAAGGCATCAAACCACTCGAGCAGTATCACCAGCATCTCCCACGAATACTCACCAACTCCCAAAGTTCCATTGGAGGACACCGATGACATCCGAGTTATAGGAAAACATTTAAGAGTGAATGTGTTTACTCGGTCATAGAGATGTGACCTGACAGCAGCTTATTAATATTTCAACTTCCCCCGGGGGTATGCAAATGCACCGCGTCCTCTGCCAAGTGCTACTGATGACCTTGTTCATTGAGATCCAAATCACAATAACTACACATATACTACACATACACATGTCTGTATGTGATGTAAGTAAGGTAAAGTAAGTAAGGGGGCAAAAATGTGCAGCAACAGAGAAAGAGAGGAGAGGGCTGAGCATTGAGGCATATAATCTCAATTCAAAAGCAATCATTTTTGTTCCCAGCCCATAAAACCGTCGGCTGTTGATGGCTGAGGCCGTAAAAATCAAGGGGATGAAGGTAAAGAAAGGATATGAAGGGCTCTCTCTCACAGCGCTGCTCCCTCCCACACATGCAGCGGCGGCAGCAGCAGCTGATATCATCCAGGAGCTGAGCCCCTGTGACTGATACGTAAGGCCAACGACAGGTACGTTCAGCCATCAGATTACATCCAATGAGCGGGATCACCGGCTCGTGTTGCCGTGACTCCTCCAACCTGACGAGCGCCCCCCCCCCCCGCTCCTGAGTTATGGTTTCACATAAAGGCTGGAGAGCTGTTTTGTCACACCCGGGGATGTCACAACAAAGTTGACCTTTGACCCTTTGCATTTAAGCTTTTTCGAAGGGGAATGGTGGCCATTTAGGAACAGCAGGCCCCATACACAGCCACAGCTGGAGCTAGGCTGGAGTCTGCTATAGCCCATGAGGACTGTAAAAACTTTATGGGTGTTTTGACAGCGTGCAGCCGTGGTGGGATTTCTCCCTCGTGCTGCTGCTGATAGGAAGGAGAGAGCAAGGTAAAGGGTGTCATGGGCATTTTACAAGCTTCTCGGGGCTGTCAAGAAATTAATCTAAAAAAACAAATCTCTTATTTTCTTAAAAACAAATGATTATTGTTATTATTATTGTTTAAATGTTTAAAATTGTTTTTGAGTCCACAGAGTATTAAAGGGCTACAGATAAATAAGGAAGAGTACTGATAGAGACAACAGGCAAATCCTTGGGGGCTGTATAGGTTCTGGTCAGGATGAAGAAGAGAAGGTCAATCTGTAACAAACCAAGATTTGAACCAGGGACCTGTACTTGCTGTACGGTGACAGTGCTAACATCAAAATACATTATTGGATGTATGTTTGATTCAAATCAATGCCATAAATAAATAAGGTAAATAAACCTCATGTATTCCACTAAGGGGTAGCGCTTACACTACTCCATTCTTAGTACGTTTGCTCTCACCTTGCTTGTCTGTTTGCTCTTTCACTATAACTGTACTTCACCCAGGATGTGTGTGTGTGTGTATATGTGTGGAGGTGTGTGTGTGTGTGTGTGTGTGTGTGTGTGTGCAACCACCTCCACTAGTGCAGCTTGGCCCCAGCACACTAAAGTGTTATTCAGAGTGCCACTGTCAGTCCCCTTAAGTCCCTGGAGAGGCCTTGTGCCCTCCTTAAGCCCTTCAGTGGTGTCTCCAGGCTTGCTAAACATGGAGCCAATACCCCCCCCCCCCCACACACCCACGGTTTTGTCTTTGACTTTCATAGTTTCTGGCAAAAAGAAATTATCACAGACACACCAAGCTCCGGCTGCATGTGAATGAGATCTGAGAAGAAATGAGCCACCTGATCACATTTGGGTTCACGAAACTGTAAAAACTCTCAGATCGATGGCATATAGATCTTCAGATATTCTCATTTTGAATCCGTGTCCATAACAAGTCTGATTTTGAGCAAAGCCCGTTTCATCTCTCCATTCTGATTAAGTCGTCAATGACTCGATGAACTTTTCGCTCGGCGAGCTTTACGGCTCTACACTGTAATGAAATCACATTTCACAGCGGCGCAGGATGTGACAGTGACTTACAGTGAGGATGTGTTCCTCTCGTGCACCCTCATTATTAAGGTTGTGTCAGGCAGATGCATATCCACGCATGACAATGTGTTACATGTGATCGGCTTTGTATTGAAATCTTGTGATCATCAAGTGTGATTATGCAAATATGTAAAAAAGAAAAAATCGATTCGCTTCAAAGCAAATACACAATGATTCTTGGATCAAAAAACAAAGAGAGAATACTGACATTGTGACCCGTTTGTTTGCTTTTTAATGATAAGCCATTTTCATTATTATCAGCCTGTATCATTGGATGTTAACTGACATGACATTTAAAGATATGGTTTGAGGGATGGAGGGAAATCTAGGGGTGGATGTTCCTTTTTATTTAAATTGAAAGGGGTTCTTCTAGGACAATGACAAAACAGTTTGTCCATAGAAATGGAAATTATGTCATTATTATTTTACGCACTGGACCTTTAAAGGTGCAGTCTATACGTTTTAGGAAAACGTTTGTCACTTCTATCTGTAGATAAAAATGATATACTGAATGTTTTACAAATGTGTGATCACCTGATTGTACTGTAAGCTGTTCTTTTAACTTAACCCTAAAATTAGCCCTTTAACTTATACCGTAGTTACATCAGGAGCAGGTCCTCTCCTTGGGGGCCGCCATGTTTTTTACAGTAGGCCAGAGCGAACATACTAAACAGCAATATTGGCAACCGTGGGCTACCATAGGTTCTCCTACATGATCGGAAGGCAAGGGTGAGGTGAGGGATACAGCATGCGACTTCACCAATAGATGTCACCAAATCGTACACACCGCACCTTTAAAGTTAGATGACATCACGAGACAGCTCAAACCTGTACATTAGTAGCTCGATGCCTTTTGAAATTATGCATGAAAAATAATAACAAACCTACTTTTGCTCTTTTGTCTCACTGTGACTCCCATGAATCCATCAGCACCAATGCATAACATGCCACCATCACATAGATTACATCAACAGCTGTCACACAGCAGTTACCTGCTGTTGAAGGAAACTCACACTTTTATCAGTGACTATGGCCAAGGGCCATCCACATCAGCAGCTGTGCGTTTTAAATCAGAGACAGTTTTACCCAAACAGCTCCAACACACCGTTAATTAAAGATTTTGCCAAACCTCAGTCTGTACAAAACCCAGAATTGACCGAAGTTTGCTCGAACACATTTTCAGGATTTGGCAGGTGAATCTCTGAGATGAGTGAGCTGGGGGAAATTGAACTAGAAAGAAAAACAGCTTCAAGGCTTTTTGGCTCCTCTTGTTGTTCATGATTTTAATCCCATCTTCCATTTTCGGTTATGCACCAACATCTTTCCAATTTCGCCAGACCCACTGTAGAGAAGTGAGCCGTAACTGGGGAAGAGGTTTCTCAGCGTAACAATGTATGTGTAAGTAATATGGATACACAAATAAAATGATGAAAATACATGTATCCTCTGTTTCAGTATTTCCATCTCCACTCCATCAATGCCACCATCGGTTGATTCCAAAGCCACAAAAAGTTGTGATGTTGCAGTGTTGTCTGCATGGGTTAACAGCCCGTTAATATAACGGTAGGGGAAACACTGTTGATTTTTAATGGGAGTGAAGCGGATGGAGAAGAGTTGCACAAGTCAGTTTGGTGTTTCACTCCATTCCAAATTCATTCTTTTGATCAAGAGTAGAAGCCAGAATATGATTTTGAGGCTATAGTATTCTGCTGCTCCCGACCCCCCCTTCCCCCCTTCCCCCCACCCCCCACCCTCTCCTTTATCGCTGCCTCATGAGGCTGCTTCCTCTCTCTGTCTGCCGCCTGCGTCTCCTCCTCCCACATTCCTCCCCAGTCATTTGCCGCTTATTAGAAAGTGTCTCTGTCAGGCTCGTCCCATCTCGTTCGCACCCAATTACTATCTAAATGAGCCACAGGACCGCTTAACTTGCTCTGCCTCTTCCCATTGTTTAATTTGTGATGGTAACAAACCCTGATTAGGCGTCTGCAAAGGTTCATAAATTAGGCGCTCATGGCCAAATTAATCACCGTTCCCCGGGAAGATGAATGGCCAATATTCATTTTCCCCCCATGTAGAGTAGATCCCACTGACAACAATAACCCCCATGTGCATTGAACACTCAGGCAAAATGGCGGCATATTTCCCACTGTATTCGGACCAGGGATTGGATCGTTCATCACCAGCCAGTGAAATGCAATTTTCTCAGAATTCCCGTCTGAGCTAGTCGGAATCCTCCATATGCAATGTTTGTAGTGTAACTGTATTCGCTGGTAGCATCTGGGGCTAAAACTGGGCCAATTTGATTAATGTCATCCTCGCACCGAGAGGCGTGCGTATGGCACAATAAGAGGGTTTTCCAAAGAGGGAACAGATGAGTGAAGACAGGGATATATAGAAATCCGAGGGGAAGAAAGTTGGACGACTTGAGGTAAAGCAAAGGACACAGGGAGGGAGGAAAGAATTCAGCCAATCGCAGTGAAATGAGTGAATCACTTAGAGTTACACTGATCGCCATCAGAGGGAGACAGGAGCAAAAAGAGGGAAATGAAATACAGATTTTGACAGTGGATCTAGTTTTGCCTACACACAGGCATCGGATAATTAGTCTCGAGAGGCGAATCAGCGCGCTAAGTGAGAGAAAGAGCTCGCCGTATTAAAAGCAGCTGTCCTCAAACGACGGAGCAGACACATCACATCACAGGCCCCTCAGCTCTCACATTATCACAGCATCCCTTTCATCTCAGGTGTGCGTGTAATAGAGTAGTATATACAGTATGTTTTCGTAGGACATCCGTTACCCATGTTTTTAAGTAGCTTCCATCATTTTGTTGTTGTGAACACAGAACGGAGGCTTGTGAACCTGCCAGCTGTCCGATATTGTACAATTTGAACAATGCAATTCTATAATGATAATATGATAATAAAGTGTAATTTCAGCCACTTCCTGTTTGCATGTCTGCCAGCAAGTCAAGTCGATGGACATGTTGATTACCATGGCAACTGTTGACACTTCAATGCAGCTCTAATTTGCTGATATTCATGGCCACTGAAGACGCTCACGGCGGGAGCTACTTGTGCTCTGCATAACAAGAATAAACAACAACCTCCATTTAGCATTACGAGCCCGCGTTTGTGTGCGTGTGTGTGTGCGTGTGTGTGTCTATGTGCAGAAATTACATTGACCTTTGCTTGAAGAAACTGACATGTCCTTCCTGTATATGAATAAAGGTTAATTTGTTACCCTTCTGCGACAGCTTACAAGATTCTCTATGAGAAAAAACGTGGTGCAGGTATGTGTATGTGTGTGTGTGTGTGTGTGTGGAGGTGTGTGTGCGTGTGTGTGTGTGTGTGAGTAATGACACGGTGATATATGAGATCTCTTGAAGAGATGTGGTCCTGAAGGACAGGCTGTATGTTGCATCATCATTAGATGCTCACTTCAAGGCCGAGCCTCTCTTGTACGATAATGACAATAATAACAACATCTTCTATAGACTGAAGACTGCTGCTGTTTCTCGAATAGTAAATGTAACTTACAGATACATGCATATTATACATATTATACATATATACATAACTGATATTGGGACATACACAAATAAGTGGTATGTTTGAACACAATGAAAATAAAAATAATTCATTCCCTTCCCGTTGACAGAAATACATTTCCCTTTCACAGTCCTCCTTGAATATCAAATTGAATTAATTTCTTTGTATTTTCATCGCTTCACAAAAGCAAGAACAGCAGGAATATATACCTATATTTTTAGTCTTTTGCTCCTTGCAATGAGCTACTCCCTCTCTGTTTGTTTTCCACCAACAAAAGTCTGATGTCCTTTTCATGTATACTGTATGGCAGCTTCCACATCCGTGAGCAGAGCACAAGGGGAAAACACCTTCAGAAACGTCTCACCATGTTTCCCACCAAGAAGACGTGTTGCTGTAGGATGCAGGTGAACGGAGAACACGCCGCTGGTAAGACAATTATCACTCTGGGAGCTACACGTGTTAAAAATAAATCAAAAAACAAACATCCTGAGCAGAAAACACTGCGGTTGGATGTTGAATAATAAGCACGAACAAAAGAGATCCTCTGGGTGGTGTTTAGGTTGGGAAGAGGCAGCCACACGGAGAAACAGTGTTTTGCTGCGGAGATGAAGACAACACATCATAATAGGCCTAATGCTTACAGAGGAGGCTGCTTGTCAAACAGGAGGCAGTCAGCCAGAGAATTATTGCTGTTTCACTAACTCGCACCCAGTCTCTCTGTCATGCATCACAATCCAGCAAAATACCCCAAACAGCAGGGCAAGAAAAAAGGGTCTCCATGCCGATACAAAGCTGCACAACAACAACAACGACAACAACGACAACAACGACAACAACGACAACGGCTGCAGCAACGCAGCCAGAAACTCACACTGATAGTATATGGTTGAATTAGGAGTTAAAAAACAACAACCAACAGAGTGAAAAACCAGCTAATACAAAAGAGACATGGAACGTAGAGAACTACTTTTCTGCAGAAACACGCAACTATTTAAAGGTGCAGTGTGTAAGATTTTTTTTTCACTCTGGGCCATTATAAAAAAAAAAATAAAAACATGGCGGTCCCCATGGAGAGGACCTGTTCCTCTTGTAAATATATATTAGCGGGCAAATTGAAGGGCAATGGAATGGGCAATGAATGCATTCACGTCAGAATGCTCTGAATGTGAATCATTCAATCGGATCTATACTGAATCAGAACCTAAACATGTGACTGTCTATGTGCAAAAAGCCTACAATGCAGGGACTGTAAGGAGTCTGTGCGGGCGGCTGGATTCCTAAAAAGTAGAATCACGTCCATTAGACGTGAGTGACGGCGGCGACCAGAGAGGGCAGATGAGACATTTTTTCTCACCAAACACTGAAATTATTTGTGTGTTCACCGTCGAGAACATGCTCCATTTTATTCATGAAGCCATCCGCTGACTGGACGAACACTGCGAAGCACCTGCAGGGCTCCAGCAAAACAAACAGCGCTTCAGTCTCCCTCAGGTCCCCTGTCAGCCTCCCTGACGAGGCTTCCATCTCATCACTCATGACAGATGGGCGACAGCAGAATAATTATTCACTGAGTAAAATGTGTTTTTCAACTTATGGACGGGCTTGTCGCTCGGAATGAGGGATGTCAGTCCGGTACGACAGCAGAGAGGTGGAGCGCCACGACGTTAAAGGTGCAGCGTGTAATATTTTGTCACTTCTGTCCCTACAAGTAGAATCACAAAACAATCAAATACACGTATGCATCATCACCTCATCGTATGACTTACCTTAATTCCCCTGAGATGAGCACTTTAATGTGTTGTTACATCAGAGGGGGGGGGGGTCCTCACAATGGGGGCCGCCATGTTTTTACAATAGCCCAGATTGGACATGCTGAGCATCTTTTGAGCTTTAATGCGTGTCCGAGTGGGAAGAGCGAGGTTATGGATGCAAAAATGCACCTTCACCTGCAGATGTCACCAAATCGTACACACTGCACCTTTAATGAAACAGCCATTTCCTCACAGACTGGGTCAAACACAACCGAGGCTAACGCCCGTCTGCTCCGTGAGGCAGATAACAGGCCTGTGTCCAACTGAAGCCCCTTCAGAGCAAATGAAAATCTGAAAAGCTTCCTGTTGTCCACAGAGGAGCAATCAGTGAGACTGTCAGTCTCCCACACCGCCAAAGTGCACGGTCCAGTTTATGGGGGAGCCATTTCAGATTTGAATGACTTTCCAATGGCATTTTTTCCCATGATAAGAGAAACAAAGTGTGCAGGACCATAACAGAAAGAAATGGTCACCGAGCACAACATGGCATATGTTGAAAAATGTTGTTTGTTTTGAACACAGTAAGTGTACTCACATTGATCGATGTTGCCGTCTGCTTTCCCCTTCTCCTGCAAACAGAGAGCACACACACACACACACACACACACACAAAAGTGGTTATTACAGGCTTGCAGCTTTTTGCCGACCATTCGTTAGTGTGTCTCTTCCTCTTTTCTGAGCTGGGAGGAAGACGACAGTGGCAGAAATCAAAGTGGAACAGATGGAGAGAGAATGGTAACGTTGAGACAGGCGGGGAAGTGAGGGACAGGATGAATGGAGGGCGACGGCAGAGAAAGAGGAAGACCTTGTACAAAGGCGGATCCAACAGTCAATTCAATCACACAATGGGAAATACACTTGCCAAGAGGCTGCAAGACGGACGTGTCTCCACATTGTGCCGGAATGTTTATCAGGGTGTCAAACCATTGACACCGCCACGATGAACCGCCCCTCCGGTACTTGGACTTTTTAACTGGCGTTTGGCAGCGAAATATTGAAAGAATCATGGCGAAAGATATACCTGTATTCAAACTAGTGAATACTGTAGAAAAGGAGCCTGATCTGAACTTTTGTGTAAATACCGTACAGCACAAAAGATGCAGACCCCAGCAAAAACCACAGGAGAGATAAAGGTATAAAAGGAACAGAGAAGAGGGTAAAAGGCAGTTAGGCATGAATAAATAATAAAGGGAATGTAAAATGTTTGGTTTGTAAAAGCCTCAGATTCACTGCAACTGACTTTGTGTTATGTCCTATCTTTACCATCGCCAACCTGCCTGTGGACCAGATAACGGATCAGGGATGCTGATTTTGCATTTTCTAAAGACTGATCCAACAATACCAACGTGTATTTCTTTATCAATTTATATCTGTGTAATGCATTAAACATGACTATTGTTTTCTCATGACATGCCTCAGTCATATCTCAAGATTTTCAGCTCATAAGGCACAAGTGGATCCGCAAAGTTGGGAGCTATGCAGATATCACAATTTGGCCAAAGTATCACTGAGGCAAATATGCCATACATATCTATATATATATATATATATATATATACAAAAAAAAGTATGTCTCAAACCTTAAATGAGGGGCAGTTAAAGAATGGTGTTCCTACCTGCACTTTGAGGAATCAATGTTTAAGGGCATTCAAAGTGTTCAGCTGGGACCAGGTGGCCTGAGCCTTTATCCAAATATTGAATGTTGAGTTTGTCACGATTGTGTTACAGTAGCTTTTGTGCTCTTGTCAGTAACTTTACGCCGGTGCTCGTTTCATCTCCAGGAAATTGTGTGCGTGCACGGAGGAAAGAAAGCACCTAAAAATAGCACATGGGCAGGTCTTCCAATGAAGCCCTCCAGCTTCAGACGGGGCTGAACACGTGGCAGCAATTGAAATGTTTTGCATTCTTGTCTGTCAGAGTCGATGTCAGCAGTAATGAGGCTCAGTGATAAAACACGTGCGTCTGCGAGGTTCATCACAGTTTCCCCGAGAGACCGAGAGCCTCGCGAGAGAGGCAGCAGTTTTAGTGGCTCCTGTCACCGTCGCCTCCTCCACCCCCCCCTCTCTCTCGCTCCCTCTCTCTCTTGCTCTCTCTCTCTCTCTCTCGCTCTCTCTCTCTCTCTCTCTCTGCCATCTGTCCATCTTAATTGCAGACGTGCTTCCTTACGACGACAGGATAAAATTGAGTGTACTCATCAGCGCCGCCTTCCATCATAACGAGAGCGGCCGCTTGATCGATTGATTAGAGAGGCAAACCAAGCATGGAGGTGAAAGGAAGGGCTGTGTCTAAAAATATGGCCGCCCTCTTTGCCACGAGTCTCCAGAGTGAGCTCCGTCACTCGCCCCCATTCAGCACCGTCAGCGTTTTATGGGCGTGATGAAATAACAGCGCGGGAATAATTGAGGGGGTTCGCCACAGATAAATGCAAATGTTCCCACGTGGTTGATGAGAAGGCAATTTTCTCTTCAGTGTTCTCCGTCGCTTTCCGGTGGGCGGAGAAATGTAAATAACTGGCAACAGAAAATTAATTTGAGCAAATGGGGCAAACCCACTGGGTTTCAATTAGCGGGGATCTGATGCTTGTCCCCGCCATATTTTACTCTTTGCGACGGAGGCTGATTGCATGGCAGTATGTCTACACATATAACCGGCCCAGCAGGCGGAATGGTGATGGGTGGTGTTACAATGATGAGAACAGTGCTGGGGGACACGCACATTAGAGGAGGCAGGACATTCAACATGTTTTAATAAGATCCCAAATCTCTTTTTTTACTCCTCCTGCTCCACAGCCAGGCTCATGGAGTTCTTGCTTCATGTCACGTTATTGCTATTTTTAGAACAAATTAGGTTTCTCAAAGATTGTTGAGATCAAATTGGCTTTCATGTGGTCCCTGAACTAAAGTTAAAGTTTGACACCCACCATAATGATAACGGAGGCCTTCGTGGCAACTGCCAGAGCATCATTTGAGAAGTTTGGTACCCCCCCCCCCCCCCCCCCCCCCGCCGCCCCCGGCTCACAGAGCATCATTTGAGAAGTTTGGTCCCCCCCCCCCCCCCGACTGACTGCATGGTCTCAGATTAACTCACAATGGCATGGAAGGCCGAGATGATATCATGGGCTTGAGCCTTGTTTGTTGGAGCATCACCTTTGAGGCACTGGGGCCTGAGGTTTACTCTGATCAGCACTTTTACCTGCAGACCTCGAAGGGAAAAGTATGAATCCTACTCTTGAATCTATGAATCCAATACACAGCTCTTGCTTAATGCCTCAGATTAATCAGTTGGGTTCCCATCACATTGGTACTGACGCAAGAATGCGGTTGCTATGGCTACAAGCTTAGGTCCCATTATAAGACAAAAACCTTGAGAATAGTTGACACTCACAAAGTACTTATGACTCAGTTAGTGCGAATACATACAAGTGTGTTCAGAGGTTTTGTTGTAGCAGCTGTTTCAGCTAAACATGACCTTTGAGGGAAATAGCACAAACAAACAAGTGAGCCTCTGTCTAAACATTGTTCCCAACAAGAATCTGGCATCGCTGCCACAGAGGTGGCCTGACATTTGGTAGGAATGAATTTGAACAGCAGGGCAATCTAAGCCGAGCTTTTTATTTTTACTTTCTCCCAAAGTAAAAGTGTGACTTTTCCTCGCTCTCTTGTGTGCGATGCCATGCAAACACTTCATACAAGGGCCCTCTGTGTCGCCCTGGCTCTTCATTCAGCAGGTGGTCCTGCTCGCGTGAAGTAGGTATCTGACAAATCACATCATGATGTTGTCGTTTACCCAGTTTCATGCCGAGGTCAGTCAATTGGGGTTAGAGGAGCTGCCCTGAGGGTTGGGGGTTCGATTCCCGCCTCCCTCCCCACTTCACATGCTCAAGTGTCCTTAGGCAAGACACTGGATCCCACATTGTCCCATGTGGTCATAGATACAAAGTGCTGCAAACAGATGCGCAATATGAATGTTTCTCTGACTAGACGAATGTACACTGTTCCAGAAAGTGTTAATATAAAGGTGCAGTGTGTACAATTTCGGTCATTTTTGTCAACAATTACTGATATTTACTGAGTTTATAATCACCTAAATGAATTATTTTTCTTCCATTACCCTTAAAGGAGCCAAATCGATGTATATTTACATGAGGCGCGGGTCCTCTCTATGGGGCCGCCATGATTTAATAGTAGAGTGGACACACGATAACATCTTTTGAGTTTTAATGACACCATAGGTTCTCCCGCATGCTCACAACGGTGAGGGTGAGGTGATGGATACAACACGCAACTTCACCTCTAGATGTCACCAAATCTTACACACTGCA
>JAFBJT010009801.1:89187-102752 GCA_016785325.1 Chascanopsetta lugubris | reverse complement strand
TACAGTCATACATGAGCAAACAGTTGGAGTGTGTGTGTGTGTGTGTGTGTGTGTGTGTGTGTGTGTGTGTGTGTGTAAAACACATCCAATAAATGTACTGGTATAAAGGTAGACACACACTAACTAGTGCAGACTCATGCACACACACTCAGATCCTTGTTCTCAGTCCTCTCAGTGAGCAAAGGGAGCAATTTCGTTTCGTCTCTAATGGCTGTGTCCTGACTATCTACCAAACACACACACACACACACACGCACACACACACACACAGACAAACATACCTAATGACTGCTTTGTGTCCACATTTAAAAGCTGGGACACACTCACACATCCACACAGGGACCAGCTGCTTTGCACCCTCATTACGTCGCCGTTGGGCTCAGGCTACTTAGGATTGCAAACACGGGCCAGGCAGATGTCCACTGGCCTAATAGTGCTGACCACACACACACACACACACACACACACACACACACACACACACACACACACACACACACACACACACACACACACACACACACAACAGAAGAACTGGTAGTTGGTAGCAGTAACATCCAAGTGCCATTAGTGTCTGTGTTTGATTGATGATAGAACTTTGGAGAGAAGCGCCAGGATGTTCCAAATGGATGTGACCTCACGGCTGAGAGGTCATCAGGAACACAGACACTCACCCTTTGGGTGGAGTGTCCTACATCCAGGTCCAGATCCCGTTCCCTCTCTACATGAAGCTCTGTTGTGGCTCGGTGCGACTGTGCAATCGAGTGCAATCTCTTATTTCTATTCTCGGAAGTTTCCTTTGAACATTTTTCATATTGTCTGTATTGTTTTCTTCTTTTTCATTGCTCATGTCATGCTCCATCTGAATAAATACTCTGGAACCGCATCCTTCCCCTGTACACTGATGCTGCTGTTGGAACCCTAATCCCCCGAGGGACGGACGTGCCCAAGGGACGAATAAAGATCTGTCTGATCTGATCTCATCCAATCAATAAGGTGCACGCTGTCTCTTGTGGTTATGATATGAAAAGTCACGTAACACTGGTCTGCGCCACGTCGGCTCAAATGGGATGTCATTCACCCAGCTCAGGGCAGGAAGTGAGGAGAGTTCCCGGAGCACCTCGGGACACTTTAGGTGCGGTTCACTCCGATTGTGTCGTTCCCATTCTGGAATTCTGTGCTTTGACTTTCAACAAAGACTGTCCCCTGTGAGTCACAGGGCAGGCAGAGGTGCGTCAGCAGCAACAACACTGGCACGCAGCTGCACAAGTTGATGCACAACAACGCCAGACTTTAGATTCGCATTCATCACCGTGTTTGATGACGAGTCACGAGAGGGCGGCAAGCACAAAACCTCCAAAGAACGAGAGAGGGATCACAAAAGGCCGAGCGCCGTGTGGTTCCTTCCTCAGCCCCGACGACCGAAAGTGAATCTTGATCAAATCTGAGTCACTGCGACGTCTTTCATGTGGCCCCTCGCTGGATGGGGAAACAATCGGCCGCGGCACAAAGCCTCCTTTTCTTTGCCCCGCTGACGACTCCGAGCGGCCATTGACGTACTTCGGCCACGGTCGCACCCACTCGGCACGCGTGACACACTTTTGGCCGAGTCAGCGTGGGACTGAGGGCAGAATCTCCCGCCGTCGTCTGTGCGACGTGGCCTGCGCGCAGACGCTCAACGGACGGACGGACGGACGGAGAGCGAGGGAAGTCAAACCCACACGCGCACGTGGTTCTGAATCACAGAATCCTGATGAGGATTCCAGAACGGGTCGGAGCGCGTTATGGCTGGAGTGGGAGGCGAGGCGTCCCCCCCCCCCCCCCCCCCCCGCCCCCCCGCCCCCCCCCCCTGAGACCACGGGAACACTGCAATGTGGAATGCGAGAGCATTCCGGAAACGGAAGCGTCCGAACGAGACGTAGCTGAAAACAGCCGACGACCTCGTGCGCACGCGTGGTCCTCGGCTGCGCCCGATACCCGGGGGCTTCGGGATGGCGAAGGTCCGACGAGGTGCTTTCGCCGGCTACGACTAAGAGAACGACTTCTGAGCGGCGGAGGATGAGTCCGAGTGAAGTTTGGTAATCGGATGCGTCGCGCGCGGCCGAGCGCCGCGCATCCATCTTGTTGATGAGGCCAGCGGCGACAGCGTTCCTCTGCGCCGCGGCGGTTTCCCCCTCGTTTCAGCGACACCACGAATCCCGACAGACGGTGCCGCTGCATGCGTCACTCCCCGACTCCTCCGACGCCACCGGAAAAACAAGGTGAATGGATGCGTCGAGCGGAGAGCGGAGAGGACCCCCCCCCCCGATCCATCCCGGGCTGCCGTCCCATGACGGGCCGCCGCTGCCGTAGCCAGACGGGGCCTGATGCGCTGCCGCGAGTCGCCTCAGGGAGCCGCCGCGCCCACAGACTCAGCGACGAGGAGACGAGCTCCGTCGCTCCTCATCTCACTCGTGGTTTGTTTTTCCATGCGATGTCAGAGTCTCTTCAGAAACAGGGTTCGAAAGTTTGAGAGCGAGCGTTTGAAGTTCACCACGTCTCCTGAGGAGTTTCCGTTCTGTCTGCACTCGATTGTTTGGTTGTTGATCGGATGCTAAAACAACCGGATGAATTATCATTTTTGTTTTGTTTTGTTTTGTATGATATTTGAGTTTCCTGGAACAACAGAGGATGTTGTTATTGTGACAATAAGAAACATTTCCTCCAGGTGTTTTCAACAGACGTAAACAGGTGAGGTTTATGTGTCCTGTATATAATTGAGCAGGAATGTGCTCTCAGCCTGAAACTCATATCTATAAACACCATGTACAGATGCACGAGTTTATCCTATGAACTCCAAAAATCACAGTCGATGTGGTGGTTGCCTAGTAACATAAGAGCAGCAGCATGAGCCTTTCTGTTCAAATGCCCAATGGAAGGAAAGAGGCGGCATTGTCTTTGTTGTTCCTCGTTTGTTTACCAGCCCTGTCTGATCGAAGCCCGAAGCTGCTTCCTCTTTCACTCCACATGTTTGTGTTTGTAAAAACCTCCAGCCTTCACCGGGAAGTCTCATCGCGAGGTGGTCCTGTGCCCCGGGAGCGCCCGCCACCCCCCGCCCCCCCAGAGGGGTTTACGAGCGCTCTGTGAATTCCCCAGCGATCACAATCCTCTCTGGCTCTAATCCTCTTAGTGATGAGATCTGAGGCTTCATTCCCTAAAAGAGCATCGGGGACAAAGAGCCGCGCCGCGCGTCATATACATGTTCCTCGCCGTCAGCGCGTCACTGCGTGGGACACGTGTGGGTCTTCTTCCCTCTGATTGGAGCAAAGCCTGCTGTGTTCCGGCAGCACGTCGTTAGTGTGGCACAGTAATTAGCGCAGGTGACACACAGGCCAACCATTGGCTAAAGTATCGGCGGCACCAACTCGTGGAGTGTTGGCGCAAACGCGATGCAGCGCACACACACGTAGGTAAGTGTGCAGGGTTAGCGGGGTCGTAGGGTACAACGACATATCTTTTCATCGTTTTTACAATTGCTGCGCCACTGTCACTTCTATTCTTGTACTATATTTATATTACATCGCGGCGATAGAAAGGGAAAGGTCATTGCCACGGTATCTTGCCGATGCCTGGCTCCTCCCCCTTCCTGCTTCATCCAAAAACGGGGAAAAAGAGGCGGAGCCCAGGTGGAGCTGGAGTGGGTGCGCGGTGCTGACACAGCATCTACGAAATGTGCCAGGTCAGCCCAGGTGTCGCTCATAATTGAGGCCACGCCCTCGATTATGCAGAATTTCAAAGCTTCACGTGAGAACTTGTGACTGATTGAGACCAGACCTGTAGTTTGTACCAAGATGTTTCATTCACCTCTTGGAGATGGCCTCAAGTGGCCACCCTGTGAACTGCAACTTTTTCCACGTCCAAACATAAGCACAACATGAGACGGCAAACCTACTCCAGCATGATCCACTGTATCACAGTGTGTGTGAGTGTGGGAGGGTGCGAGTTCATGCTGCTTTGTTTTTCATGTTTGTGTTTGTCCGACTGTTTTATGTATTTATGCTCTGCAGCCACCCACATTTTCTTATCAGGAATAGCACACGCTATCTTGACCTGGCATCCACCTTTTCAAAAAATAATTACACACCTATAAAACATGTAAACTGTGGGTGCAGACACACACCACCTGAGGCTTGTGTTGTCATGCGCAAATACACACACACTCACTGGAGGCGGTGGCGGCGGCGGCGGCGGCAGCAGCAGCAGCAGCAGCAGCAGCAGCAGCAGCAGCAGCGGCAGCAGCAGTGGTGAGTTAACTCAGGTGTTAAATGAGTGCAGCTCATCTGTGGCTAAAACGCAACAAGAGGCTTTTAATTAGAGGCATCTTGATTTGTATTTATTTAATTCATTGATTAAAGGTGCAGTGTGTGAGGTTTTGGTGGTTTTCTTCACTTCTAAAAAATATTACAACACAATTACATACTAAATGAGTCCCATTAATGTATGTTTACATGAGGAGGGAAGTCCTCTCTATGGGGGCCGCCATGTTTTTACAGTGGTGAATGTGGACGTACCAAACACCTTTTGAGTTTTAACGACAACTGGGGGGGGGGGGCATGAGGTGATGGACACAACACGCAACTTCACCTCTAGAGGTCACCAAACCTTACACACTGCACCTTTAAAACGCAAAAAAGATCAGACTCCACAAAGGAAAGGAAGGACAGGGGGCTCCTCCTTTATCTGCACTGCTTCCTGTCTGTGTCTGCTCTCCGTGGTGTTTACCATCCGTCGCAGGCCGCAGCCTCTGTAACAAGTCAGCACATCCATCATGGCGGCGGCGGCGGCGGCGGCGGTGGTGGCGGCTTAAAGACTTTACCTGCAGTGATTACATGGTGTAAAACACAGAGGTTGTCCAAAGTGGACACGCTGCTGCTGCTGCTGCTGCTGCTGCTGCTGCTGTCACACTCGTATCTTTGGAGGAATCAGGAGCTCACGCTTCGTTTGACTTTAAACGATGACTTAAGTCACTCAGACAAGCTTCGTTCAGTCCCATGTGTCTCCATGTAAACACAACATAACTGAGTGAGTAGAACTTTAAGGTGCCATGACTTGAGCAGATGTTTGTCAATGGGAGACATTTTTTTATTTTTTTAAAGGTGCAGTTCACAGGATTTCATTAAAAAAAACTAATATATGTATTGACTCATGCAAAAATAATCGCTGCCACTAACTGATAAATGATGCATATTGTACCTTTAATTCGATTTTTCTTTTAGAGGAGCTGATTGGCTTTCAGCAGACAAAAAAAGGGCAAAATCCGTGTGTTTACAATAAATCATTATTGTAATAATGTACACAATAATAATTGCACCAATTATAATAATCACACAAATGTCTTTTTAAAAAGTGCCAAAAAAAGAACAAATAAATGAAAACAATATTTTGGCAAATCTCCATTATCCATATCCATTATAGACTCAAGCTAATCTTTTTAACGGAGGTAAAATTGGGTTTAAAAAAAAAACAACAGACCAGGAAATCAGGGGAAAATGTTTGATTTACAAATTCTACTTCTGCGGTGAAGGTCTGGACATCCCATGGTCCAAGGGTCCAAGCCCCACAGAGACTTCACACAGAGTGACCGTTTCCAACCCTAACCCTGAAGTGAGTGGATCCACTTTGTTTTCGGGACTAAAACAATAACCCAAACCACTTCTCAATTGACATATGATTCAATCTTATCCTTTTTATTTCTTAAACACAGTCTTTAAGTTTAATCCAACTACTGCTGACCCCCCCACACACACACACACACACACACACACACACACACACACACACACACACACACACACAAGGTCTGGGGCCACCAACACTGTTTTCAGTGTCTGTGTTATTCTCTATTTAGGAACAGCCACAGCGAAACTATATGTTGAAGAGAAGAGACAAAACATTTTGGTGTGGAAAGATTGGGAAAGAGAAATTACAGCCCTGCAGGTCTGTGTGTGTGTGTGTGTGTGTGTGTGTGTGTGTGTGTGTGTGTGTGTGTGTGTGTGTGTGTGTGTGTGTGTGTGGTAGGATCTCAGAACTCTCCACAGCTCAGTGGCAACATCTCTGACCTCGGCGTCATAAGCACCACTTCAGTGGAAGGCTCAGTAAAAAGCTGTGGACTCTGACCAACACTTCAGGCTGCAGTTTATTGAGGAAACACACGTTATATCTTCTCTATAGCATCAAAAAAATAAAATAAAATAAAAACTTCAATATAAAGGTATTAAAAAAAGTTCTACGGTACTTTGACTGGAGAATGCTCATCACCATCACCACAAATCAATGTACCAACCCATAAGCACTGGCAAGTACTGTTTAGAAGATCTAAGATCTAACATTTTTATTTTCACCCTGATGAAACAAGCAGGTCGATATGCTTCGTACAGAGGAAAATAGAAAATATATCACGTAAATACTATGAAATGCGCAATATGTATATCAATTCAATGCTATGCTTACTACATGGATTTGGCACTATATCACATTAGATTCAAGTCCAACAAGTCAAATGAGGATGTGTTGCGTCAGTGATGTGTCAGAGTGGAGATGTAATGATTGATTATTCCTGGAGACTGCACTCTATCATCGTGTAGATAGCGCTTGCTTTATTTATTTTATTTAGGGTTTATTCCTTCATTCAGCTCAGTGAAACTGTTATTTCAGCTGCGTCAAGGGAACTCGCAAAGTAACTGCGTTTATGTCGCGTATACGACAATAAACTTGACTCTAGAAGAGCTCAAATGCAAAAGTCATGGTTTTGGGATCTGTATAAAAAAAAAAAAAACGAATCTAACAATGCAACAATGAGTAGATTGAGAAGAACGACCCACGACGTGACTGCACTTTTCTCCGTGTGTGGACACAAACACGTCTGACACAGTGAGTTGCGGCAGCCCTGCTCATTTTGTGCTGAACACTCAGTTTACCAAGCGTCTGTTACATGAGAGAGCGAACAACCGAGACTGCCCCCCCTCCCCCCCGCCCCTCCCCCCACCGCCCCATCACCCCCACCACCTCCTCTCTTTATTAGTTGGTGCTTCCTTTCACTCTTTGGGAGCTGAGGAATTCCAAGAGCCTGCTGGAGCGCAAACAATCGGGAATGTGCTACTCTGACCCTCTCCCAGTACAGAAATCGTGATTAAGCATTTTGTCGGGGGGGTGGGGGGGGGGGGGGGGGGGGGGGCGAGACTTGAGGATACTGGTGGGGTGGGGGACTTCTTTGGAAGCGGCCCTGTGATGGAGATGTGGCGGTGAATGGGGGCTGATGACCCCCCCCCCCCCCCAACACCGGCCGTGTGATCTCCATCTCTTTGATGCTGCGAGGCTCTGCCCCGCGGTAAGACAGTCCCGGGTAATCGCAGATTAATAGAGCAGGCTAATCTCATTCACAAAGAGGTCACTACAGGCAGACACACGGCCCTCCCCCCCGCCGCTCAGGCCCTCGGTGGCGAGGCCCCGCCCACGTGGAAAAAAAAAAGAAAAAAAAAAGGCAAAGAGCACTACGACTAAAGCGCTCGGAGTAAATCAATTAAAGAGAACTCACGAGGCGTGTGGACTAGTTTCAGTCTGCTGGTGGTGCGTTCAACGGCACAACACAATTAACACACAAACTGCTCACTTTGCTGAACTGTTGGAACATGCGTCGCTGACGGATGGAATCGATACGAAGTAATGGTGATAACATCCGCTGTATCATTAGGATCTATTTTGCCGTTATAAGCTTTTTTTCCCCCTTTTTTTTTATTCCATAAGCAGAGAAATGCGGTAAAACTGTCGGACACCTCTCACCACCAATCAATTTGTCAAAGCTACACCATGTTTCGGCTTTTAAGTTGACTGTGAACATCGATTTCCTCCTGCTGAAATCAGCGTCCCCTCTCGCACCTCCCCGAGCGCCGCAATCACCCGCCCGCCCCCTCGCAATTTTCTCCCCGTGTCGCGCCGAGGAATTCGGATGACATAACAGAAATGTAATGGCCGCGCCGCGCCATGTGTCAGAGCCAAGGCGAGTCAGGGGCCTGGTTAAAATGGGACACCAAATCTGATTTACTTATTAGCGCACATCCATTGACCCGATGTCCTCCGTGTGGCAGGCAGCAGCCCCCGCCCACAAACCGCCATGGTGTCGACCCCCCCCACCCCCTCCGGCCCAACCAGCCCTCTCTCCGCTATTTAAAAAAACAGAGATTTTCAAAGCAGATTACAAGATACATGACATGACTGAATGAGCCAGTGGGTATGAGAGCTCCCATTTGGCTTCAAACGCTCCCTGGACGCTGATTCTGCTCTGAGGAGTTTGCGGGTTTGGCAACACAAACGCATTGTTGACCGAGAAAACGATAGAACAGAAATATGAGTTGGAACGTTGTCATTTTGCATTGAGACGGAATCAAAAGCAATAGTTTGACAGACTGCGTCCAAAACAGACAAGTTCTATGAGGAAACAACACAGAGATGTGGCTCCTCATTGGGATCATACCTTACGCGGACGACACTGTGTTTTATGCGTAGAATATATTTTCCCCTAATCCAGAGCACACAGACAAATCTTGTTCCTCGGATTTCAGATTTCAGTGTCTTTCAGAAGGCCCCCGGCAGACACTGACCCGTCTGTCTCCGGTCTTGGATGACTGACCCCCATCATGTGACTCGTTCCCTTCCCCCGTCGCTCAGCAACGGCCCTGCTGGATGTCGGGGAGCGGGTCGTGGCCCTGGGGCCCTGGGGGAGTGTCGTTAAAGAGCCATCTCCCCCCTGGCAGCCAGATAGAGGCTTTTCTTCCCATCTTAACAACCTCCTCCACTTGAGCCTCCGCTCTCGGGGGCTTCCGGCACTGGTTTGCACCGGCCCAGTCTCATCCCATAATATTAAAGCTTAGGCAGGTGAATAATCGTCCGTGAAATGCACTTTGAGATGCTGCCTGGACACCGATGCTTGCTGCTTTCTCAAATGACAGGAAACGATCCCTGCAGAGAACCAACGGGCGAATCTTATCAAAGCCGGTAAAGTAGGGCGTGAGGTTTGATTTAGGATTCAAGTGGAATTAGAACATTTGGCGTCGGAGGTCGATCCCGGGCGAGAGAATGACTCCCCTCCTGTGGCTGACACAAGAGTGACATGTCATGATTTGAAGCCTCATATAAATCCATGAGGTCCATAAATCAGAACACACACACACACACACACACACGGAAATTCAAACAACGTGTGGCTCGGACTTTCATGTCCACGTCGGCTTCAGGCGGCGATTGTCTTCGTAACCCAACGCAGGTGGAGACCACCTCTCAAAAACTGGAAAATATCACAAAGTCTTCCTCTTATCTTCGGAGACGCTGACAGCCCATACGTCTTCATTCCCACCCAGACGGGATCACAACATTTAGGCGTCCACATCTGTCCCAATAATCTATCACTGCGCGGAGACGCGCGAAAAACAGGAAGTCCCTGATACAGTGACTTTCACTGGCTTTGACAAATGGAAAAATTCTGCTGTTTGGACGTTGCTTTGTCTGAATCTCAGGAGGAAGAAGGTGGAGCTCAAATTGAAGACGTTTTGGATGTGACATTGAGAAAAGAAAGTTTATGCAGATGTCTGAGAGTGATGCATTTTCAGTTCGATTGAAAAAAGGAGACAATGTTTGGCTCCTTCTGGTGAAACCCGAGAAAGAATACAGATTTTCTTTTATCATTCGGAGACTAAAATAAAGAAAGATCTGTGACCTTTGGAAAACCCGCACCCCCCCCCCCACCCTCCCCCCAAACCAGTTGAGTCTGTTGGATCAACAGGATCTGCTATGGCAGCAATAGGTGGCTTTGGCCAAACAATGGAGACAGGAACTTTGGAGCTTTGGACGGAGCAGCATGGCCAGATGGCCTGAGATGGCGGTGGAGAAAAGAAGTCGGGTCTTACCTGCTGATTTTGGAGTGAACTTGTCTCTGTTGGCAGCGCACACGGCCAGGAGCCGGTAGCCCAGGTCCAAGTCGAAGCCCTGCTGCGCTGCGACGCGGCTGACCACCTGATCGACGACAAGGACAACAACAACCGAGTCAGGTTCGTCTGTGGTGGGATGGAATCACAGATGAACACAGTGCTGGTGGCCGACATCGCGCGTTCTCTGTGATTCTGCCACAGACGAGAGGCCAAGACTCAAGACAACAGGTCAATGAAACCGGAGTGAGGACGGTACGGTTGGAAATGGGGTGAGGACTTTTTTTCAGGATTTTTTCTCTATCAAAGGTGCAGTGTGTGTAAAATTGAGGTTAAAGTCGTGTATAGTAGGAAACTGAATATACAATAATACTAATGTTCTTTTTAACAATTGCTCAGAGTGGACGGATTCAACGACTGTTGTGGTCACCAAAGCCTGCCACAAATTCTCCTACATGCCTGGAGGTATTCATCTGCAATGTGCAACCTCTCCACTAGATGCGGCCAAATCCCACTCATGATAATATGAGTAATATATGTTATGACATCATAATGCCCCAAAAGGTATCAGCTAGTCTTGCAGCCAACCATCAACGTGAGAAGGTAGACCGATAATCCCTTTCCATGTTGGAAGTGGTTGACCAATCACAACAGACCAGGCCATCGGACCAATCAGAGAGGACGGTGTGCTTTAAAGAGACAGGAGCTAAAAATCTACACATTACATTAACTGGTTTGGAGCCAGTTGGTCTTGTCTACTATTGGGGAATGTTCAACCGCCATTTAACCAACGCAAGCTCCTATTGGCTGTGACTCCTATCGGCATTGATGGGGACAATGGAAGTGGAAGTGCTACTTTTCCAGCACAGTGCTACGACACGTGGCTGCTGGTTCATAAATCAACACTTAGAATCGGGTCCAACTAAATTTTTGGATCTCGATGCAGAGAGTGAGAACTCCTCAGATCTCTGGGAGTTGCGAGAACGCCGAGTCCCGACCGACCGGGACGAAGACGCGAGGAATTAAACTCAACGACCGGCTGAACAGATTCCCCAGATTCTAACAGTTACATAAGCTTGGCTTTAATTCGACTTGAACGGGTAACATCCCTACGAGCTGATCGGTTCCATATGAGCGAGCGAATGGAACTGACGGAGGGAGAGAGAAAAAAAAAACGGGGCCTCCGGAGCAGCGATGCCCACCGAGAGGAAACATCAAGAGGAACGTCCACATGCCACAGGAGGCCACGTAAATCAGCCTTATGTGTGGCGCACGTTGCTTTGATTTACCGTCGTCATTATCGGCTCAAAGAGCAGGACAACCCCCCCCTCCTCCCTCCCCTCCTCCCTCCTCCCCGCTCCCCCCTCCCCACTCCCCTGCCCTTCAAATGGTTTGGACCTGGAGGACATGGTGAGGTCTGAGCCGACGAGCGGGCCTCACTCTCTGCTCGCCTGGTTTCTCGAAGCCGCGGTCCTGCTGTCATACCCCGAGGTTCAGGACGAGCCCTGAGGTAGCGCAGCTGAACACTGCTGCCTGCACCGTATCATTATGTTGCGTAAGTATAGTCTTGACGTGACACCAAAACAGAGTGTGTATATAGCCGGCCTTTATTTATAGGAATTCTCCCATTAAGAAGAAGATAACATGGGCCTTTACATTCGTCTTATTGCTTTGACAAATCCGATGATCTGAACGTGCGCTGCAGAGCTTTTTAAACTCGGCAGATGAATGGTTCACTGTGAGTTTGCCAGTCCTAAAAAAAAAAGAAGAAAAGTGACCCAAGGTTGAAGGGAAAAGCGCTTTTTGATTCTTGAAGCAAGCATAGAAAAAAATCAGGTCAGCCTGAAAGACTCTCTGACCTTAAAAGTTTGTTATGTCGTTTGGACTTTTTGAATGGGCTGATGGAAGAGATGTGGGGGGGGGGGGTCTGGTATTGCTGATCCAGGTCTATCAGGTGAGCTACAACAGTCACGCCAAGGACTACAGAAGAGGGTTCACCCCTTTAAAGTAATGCATAGTAACGACTTCACAAAAACACTCAAAAAGGTATTATTTGTCCATTCTGGGCTACTGTAATAACACAATGGTGCAACGTGGCGTCAGTAGAGACGACCTGCTCCGGATGTGAACATAGATGGATCGTCGCAGGACGATGAAAACAACAGTTTGTACGATCATCACAATGATCCACTCGTAGAAACCTCCTATCATGGCCATTTTCTATTCTGTTCTTTGGCTCCTGTTGGAGAAACAAACACTATATTTAGTCTGAAAAACTCTGTATGTTTTCTATATGAGCACTATATAAATCATTACATTAAATTCACTTCCTGGACTGAAACCCCACTCTAGACTGATCGGCTGACCGCTAGGAGTCCTCTGATTGGCTGAGTTTACACTCACACAAATGGCACGTGGTAGAGATCACTTCCCATTCATCTATCGATCACAATTTCATTCATCTTTGCGAAAAACCGAAGACCCGAAACGCGTCATTATCACAAACATAGGAATTTTGGACCACGTTTTGACTCGATATTTCCTCAACGAAGACTTTGACAGTGTCAACTTTCAAAGCTGCAGCGCTGAGATATGCAAACAAATGCGGCCGACACCTCCAACCCGTTCACCTTCAGCCCGAGACCCGGTAACACAGCGCGAACGCAGCCCCCCGTCCCCGGGCCCCCCGTCACCGCTGCTCAGGCCCGGCTCCATACGAACCACACACCGAGAGGAGAAGCCCTCAGACACTTCCTTCGCAGCAGGAAGCAAATTGAAACGGCGGCACGGAGGAAAAAGTCGCCCGCTGCTGCTGCTGCTGCTGCTGCTGCTGCTGCTGCTGCTGCTGCTGCTGCTGCACATTAAAGATAAACAGTCACTGGAGGGGCCGTGGTTTCACTGGCACAAATCTCCGGGGGGGTCCGTCCCCAGACGGAGCAAATCGCACCCAACGGGAGCTTCGCCGAGTATCTCTCATCTACCGCCGGAGGCAACAAGACAATGAACATATTAGGTTCGGCCGGAGCGAGGTGACAGGTGAGTGACACGTGCATCCGCTGTGCCCCTGGCAGCCTGCCTGCCCCCTGCCCCGCCCCCCCAAAAACCCAAAATGGGAAAAATCCATGGACCACCTCTCTCCAGAATGGTTTTTATTCAAAGAAGAGCCCATTAAAAGCGTATTCTCCTGCCATGTCTGTGTTTTGGCAAACACCTCCTCTGTGTTTACAGTGTACATCTCCAAACACTTTTCCAAATGTCACGGGATACTACTTTTTCAATTAATGAAAAGCCCCCAGACATTCAAGTCGGGGGAATTAAAAGGGGCTTTGAAACTCTTATTTCCTTTTAAGCACTGATTGCTTTGTGCTTTGAGAACATTACTGCGCTTGTCCTTTGTGGAGCTCCGCCGCGCTGGTTTCATGAGCAGACTGGAGGCGAGGTCCCCAGAAGGCGAGTGGAGCCACAGCGGTCCGTGCCGACTGTAATGTTTTTCTCTGTTTTCGCGGCGGCGGCGGCGCCGACGACGGCAGCGCCGCTGAACATTAAGTTTCTGTGCCGTCCCCCGGGGGGAAGCCGGCGCGACAGCGGGCGCGGGGGGTGTGGCCCCCC
>JAFBJT010009801.1:61500-75562 GCA_016785325.1 Chascanopsetta lugubris | reverse complement strand
TGTCTGATCAGCTTAATTTTTATTCCGGCTCAAGTGTAGAAAAAGAGCCATACTATGGATTAAATATATATTGATTGTTATTGAGTCTAAATTGTCATATTGATATCTTTTGATTGATAGAATACAAATTTAAAATCCCTGATTGTTTCCATTTCAAAGTTGAAAGAGATGAGTTATTACAGATTTACCTTCAAATCTAAATGTCAACAAAATTTAATATCTTTAATATATTTGAATATATATACATAAAATTATAGATTTGATTAAAAAAAACGTTTAAAAAATTAAACAAACATATCCCGGAAGTAGCAGCAGCAGCAGCAGTGAACGCTCTCGCTCCGCCCTGTGACTCTTGGGAGTCGCAGTTGAACGTTGGCGGACATTTTGGCTCCGGCAGCTTCACTTCATCATCAGCGCTGACGTGGAAACTACGTGAGCAGGAGGCACGAGCCCAACACGTAATGAGTGACGAGTCGGCTCGCAGACTACGTCAAAAAAGTTCGGTAAGTCTCTGTGAATAGCGGCCGCTACGTCATCGCTCTGGGGTGAAAGTACGTAACAAAATAAGACGGCAACGTTGCTGCTGCGCTACGCAAATTCCTTACGTACAAATCAGCTCCAGAGAACTCTGCGCCGATTCCAAATATGTCGCCGAGGAGACCACTGAGTTTCTGAGCTGCGTTACGTCACGTACCGGAAGTATGAGCTTTTCAAAATAAAACTTTCGTCAACAGCTTTTTTTTATACAGGAAAATAAACGAACACTTCCTCTTTAACGTGTACTTCATTTCGCTGTATTAAAGGTACAATGTGTAGGATTATGTAAATATTACTGTACTTGTTAGTTTGGATTATATGTAGAAGAAATGAAAATATATACATATATGTCCAGTATATCTCACATTTTACTTTATCTTATCATAAGTACTGCATTTGGTACATAATACTTTGTGAACTGGATCGTTTTGTATCTCACCATGAGAACAGACGTGACTCCGCTATTCTAATGAATCCAATCAATAGCTTACGAGTTTATTGCAATAATATATGAAGCGACCATGGTGATCAGTGAAGCAGCGATGGCATTGAACAAGAGGGAAATGTCTCTGTCATGATAAAGTGAAATCCATAAGATTCTTGTTTAATGAGTTTTCATGATGTAAACATTCCTTACTCTGTAGGTGAGTCGCTATGGAAACGACATCCCAGCTCCACTGCACTCTGACGGACGAGGAGACACACGGTGACACCAGTCCATCCGCTGAAGGACCTGCACAGGTACACACACACACACACACACACACACTTACAGATATATTTTAAATAGAATATTTCATCTTTGTTGTTTGTTTTTTTTGAGTTTGTTTGATATTGTTTTTGCTTACTGTAAGAGTCACTCAAGAAGCCACACCCCTTAATTCTGCACAAACCTGAATAGAATAAAAAGAAGCCCCAGGCGACACGTGTGACCTGCTGACGTCACGATGATGTCACCAGTCCCTGGAGCGCCAGCGCTCTTTGTGTTGACATCCGATGAGCTCGGCCTTTATCACTGTGATTATGTTTATTACTGTTTATTGCGGCAGGTCTCTGTGACCCAGGCTCCTCAGACCTCGGTCATACACTCTCCACAGGTCCAGACTGAACAGCTGAGGCCTCACATCCCAGGTCAAGTTCACTGGTCAGGTTTAAAGGTGCAGTGTGTGAGGTTTGGTGACATCAGAGGTCAAGTGTCACGTTGTATCCATCCGCTCACCCTCACTCTTCTGAACATGAGGAGAACCTGTGGTCGACTTGAGTTGTCGTTAAAGACGTTTAGTATGTCCACTCTGGGCTACTGTAAAAACATGGCGGCCCCCGTAGAGAGGAGCCACTCCTCATGTAAATACACGTTACTTGGGGCTTACTTAAGACGGAATGGATAAAATAAAATAAAAACGATGTAGGTGATTATAAGTCAATTAAAATATCTATATGCGATTGTTTTGTAATATTTGTAGAAGTGACGAAAGGGAGTGAACTCTCACACACTGCACCTTTAAGTCTGGGGAGTGTTTTTTTGGAGGAATCATGGAGTGGTAGTGACGTCAGAGTAAGAGTGTGTCACTACGTGAGGACTGAGCTGCTCAGTGAGTGGGAGGTTCGGTGGAGCGCTCGTGCTCTAATGCATCCGTTAATAGGATTGATGTGAGCGGCGGGGGGGCGGGGCTTAAGCTCGTCACTCCAACCTCCACATGCAGGGCGACACGCCGTCACACGCCTGAACCAACACAAACCACACGGATCAGTGTTTGTTATTTTAAAAATAAGTTCTTTAAATTCCAGCCATTTCTTCGTTGGTTTGGTTTTCACGTCTCGTGAACTCGCGCAAGTTATTTCGGAAAGAAACCACTTGTTGACTTTAAGACGAGGGAAACAGGAAGTACTAGCATGCTAACGTAAGCCCCTTTCCACTTAAAGTTAGCGGGTTCACCGCAGTGTCAGGAGAGAGTCTGACTCGTGATGCTCTGATGACGAGAACCAGGAAGTAAAAATAAAACACCGTGGTAACCAACTTCACCACTAGATGTCGCTCCACCCGACATGCTGCGCTAGAAAGAGCAGCAAATGTTTGACTTCAAAATCAAAAGATGTTTAGTACGTCCACTTTTACTACTGCGGCCTCCAGAGAGAGGAATCTTACACACTGCACCTTTAAAGATTTAGGTCACGTTACATCAAAAAATAATCATATATTTTCAAGCGCGTAAAATCACCTGAATGTATGAAATCTTTTCACTTTCATTCAGGAAAACAATAAATCATGAGTTCCTGGGGCTTGGGTTTGACGTTAGGCTCCGCCCCTGACCACCCTTTAGCCCGGGGCTCCTACAAGAAAAAACTCTGCTAAATCAAATCCACAGGATTCATCTGAGCCAATGTAAACATGTTTACTCACTCCTCAACTAAATCAAGGCCAGCGAGAGGAGGCTGTCGACACAAACTAATGACAGGACACGGAACGTGAGTAAAGAGGCGCTGAAAAGATCAAGGCCGTCTCAGATTCCTCCTTTGACGTCATCCCTCGCTTTCACACATTGTTTTATCAAACACATTCCAGGTCAAACACAAACGCCCCCTATATGGAAAGTAACACCCATTCAGTCCAAAACAAAACAAAACAAAACAAAACAAAACAAAACAAAATAAAATAAAATAAAACAAAATAAAATAAAATAAAACAAAATAAAATAAAACAAAACAAAACAAAACAAAACAAAACAAAACAAAACAAAACAAAACAAAACAAAACAAAATGCAAATAAACTTTGTGGGCTTTTCTTCTATCTGTAAAATGGAGCTACAGGTTTCATCGCCACCTTCTGTTAAGAAGAGTGAAGAGACGGCACTCCAATGCGTGAAAAAATCCCCTTCAAAACAAAAGCACAGGTTGTTTTTCCTGAACCTTTTTGTTTCCCAAAAGGCCCACGACCCGCTGAAATGGGTCCGCGTCCCACTTTTGGGTCACGGCCCACCAGTTGAAAATCACGTAAAGATATTTACCGAGAGTCTGACGAACAAGTTAGCTGTGTTTTGAAACGCAGTTCACATCTGTGCCGTAAACAAAATGGTTACCGTGTCTGTTTGTCGCCATCTGCTGTTGAGGAATGGAACCACATTAGAACTACAAACAAAACAAAACAGCGTGGTTCCGTTCTACTCGTCCTCCACAGATGGCAGAGCTGGAGGAGGAGGAGGAGTCTGCCGCCGCCGCCGCCCACAAGAGGCGCGAGGTTCTCTCCAGACGTCCGTCCTACAGGTGAAGGACGTCAGCACAACATCACAGCCAGCAAAGGGTCGTCCGCTGGTTTAATTGAATCTTCCTGTTTTTCCCCCTGAAGAAAAATACTCAACGAGCTTTCGTCCGATTCGCCGGCGATTCCTAAGATTGACGAGGAGGAGGAGGAAGAGGAGGAGGAGGAAGAGGAGGGTGAGGAGGAGGAGGTGCCAGCCTCCATCTACCAGACCAGCTCAGGACAATATAGTCAGTACACGCACGACTCTTTACAGAGCCCTTTGTATTTGCATCAGGCGCAGCTCCTCTCCATGAGAGGGCGCCATGTTTTACAGCCTAACTCCTCCCACTTCCTGATTCATCCAAACACTGGCAAAGAGGCGGAGCACAGTTAGAGCTGGGGTGGGCCCGTGGTGCTTTGGCAGTATCCTCATGGTGCCAGGTATCACTCAAGAGGCCACGCCCCTAAATTATGCAAAATGTCCAAACTGAATAGAATAGAAATAAGCCCCGCCCCCTCACAGTTGTCACAGGACTAAAAGTGTAGCTTGTACCAGACTTTAAACATGTTTCATTCACCTCTGAAGTTGAGCATTTTAACATGGGAGTCTATGGGGATTGACTCACTCTTGGAGTCAGCCCCAAGTGGCCACCCAGTGAACTGCAAGTTTTCATCAGCTGAAGTACCTGCCTGTGTTTTCCTGTCACAGTTGCAGTCACTCAGGGAGGAGCCATCCAGCTGAACAGCCTGGGGGCCGAAGCCCTTCAGGGGGCCCGGTCCCTGATGGTGTCCGGATCCGGCGCCCCGCAGCTCTCTGGCGCCACCATCCTGCAGTGCAGCGCTCAGCCTGGGGAGGCGCCACAGCAGTTTTACTTCCAGGGAGGACAGGTGCTGCTCCAAGGTAGGGTTCCCGCTGACGGATCTAGACATTTGGAGAGGACACGACAGAAAACACGACAAAACGTCCGGGTCATTGGGGAGAAAGAAATGTTTTTAAAGGTGCAGTGTGTAAGACTTTGGTGGTTTTTGTCTCTTCTAAAAACAATGACACACTGAAGGGCGGCAGTGGTTCAATGGTTAGAGCAGTCGCCTTTGGAATCAAAGGTCACTGAGCCGATTGGATGAAAATACTGTCAACAACAGTATAAACAAACGAATTATTTCAAATTAATTCCTATCAGGAATACATGCTTTGAAAAACCTAAAAACGGACATATTCGCTCCATAAACATAATCATTTCTTTTTCCCGATGAAAAATGTGGTGAAACATTTGACAAAACATCGTTGAGGTTCCACGGAGGGAACTCATCTTTCTTTTTGTACCGGCGTCACATCTGTGATCACACAGCACTGTGAAACCATAAATCAGCTTTTACAGGAAATGCCACCCATGTCACTTCCTGTGTGGCGGTGGATTTCCCGGTAAGCAGCTGATACTCAACTGAGGTATGACGTAAAGTTTCTGCACCTTTTCAAATATTAAATCACTAAGTCAAGTGTTTAGAATAACAACAATAACAATGACATCAAAATGTCTTTTAATGGAGAATAGAAAGTGACCACCCTGTCATACCACTTCTTTACCACTAGAGTGAGTCGTGCGCTACTATCCAGATATTTAAACTGAACCCCCGATTCAGAACTCACGACCGTTCTCCCGAACCAGTGGTTCGGAACTGGTCTGGCTTCAGGACCCACTTACGTTTCGTCACTGCTAATTAGCATATGTAAACAAACTCTGCGGGTTTTCTTCTATCTGTAAAATGGCGCTACAGGGTTTCATCGCCACCTCCTGTTAAGGAGTGTGAAGAGACGGCACGCAGATGCATAAAAAATCCCCTTCAAAATAAAAGAGAGGACCCACTCCTCATGTAACTACACATTCATGGGCTCATTTTCGGGTAACGGAAAAAAACATTCCCATGATTATAAATGAATGAAAATGTCTTTACACAGCCAAAATCATGTTTTAACACAAACTGTTTACAATCGACCATTCATCAACATGTTTGTGATGAACTGCGAAGGTTACAGTACATTCTTTTGTGACACACACACACACACACACACACACACACACACACACACACACACACACACACACACACACACACACAGAATAACTGCTGTCAGGGTGCTCAACAGTTTGCGCAGCAGCCACTTGGGACACAATATCCTCTTGTTTGTTGAGCGTCTCTCCAGTTGCGTCACTGGGGCTAAAAATACACACCGCTCCACTGCCAACCACCCCCCCTCCCCCCTTTGACTCCCCTGCCCTCCCTCCCTCCCGCCCCCTTCCCTGTCCCGTTCACTGTGATCTGCATGCAGGGAGGGGAGGGGAGGGGAGGGGAGGGGGAGGAACTCTAATCCAGGGTGTTTTACTGACTTCAGCGGCAGCAGTGATGTCATTGTGATGTCAATGCCTGTAATTGTAATCGGGCTGCAAAGTTGACGAGTGACCGCACAGATACACAGAGAGAGAGAGAGAGAGAGAGAGAGAGAGAGGGAGAGGGAGCGGAGAAGGTAAGAGAGAGGAATAGAAAGGCAGACTCCAGGGCAGAGTGAAGCAGTGAGGAGGAGTAAAGAGTGTTTCCAGCGTTGAGGTGTTCTGTTGCCGTGGGGCTGGATTATTGGAGACAAGCGATGGCTGTGACCGGGGATGAGACTGAGTCAGGTAGAGTTCCTCTCATTCATTCATCCGTCTTCATGTTTCACACCTGTTCACGTCAACATCTGCTCACTCTGGACCAGTGCATGTGGTCAACTTTAAAGGTGCAGTGTGTGAGATGCGGTGACCTCTAGAGGGGAAGTGTCATGTTGTATCGTCAGCTCGCTCTTCTGAACATGAGGAGAACCTGTGGTCGGCTTCAGTTGTTGTTCAAACTCTAAAGATGTTTAGTGTGTCCACTCTGGGCCACTGTACAAACATGGAGGCGCCACTCCTCATGTAAATATACATACGAGGGGAATGTAAGAAAAACTACAAATATTGAGGTGATTGTAAATTCATGAAAGTGTCAGTGTGTCATTGTTTTGTAATATTTTTAGATGTGACAAAAACGACCCAAATCTCACACACTGCACCTTTAAAGTTTCATAAACACAACAAGTTAGACTTGGTCTGCGAGCGGAGGCTTTGGATGTGTCTGTGTGCAGCTGTGCTACAGGACGTGCTGAAAATGTTGTTGTTTTTGGTGATTTTAAATTTGGAGGAGGAGCTGCGCCACCTCAGGTTGTGATGAAGTGTAAAAAAGATGTGACGAGCCACACGAGCACTGAACTTCGTTTGGGGCAACTTCTGCTGTGTCTCTGCCAGAGTGTATCCTGCTGCTGCTGCTGCTGCTGCCACACACACACACACACACACACACACACACTCACACTTAGTCACAAGTTTTGACAGAGACATTTTGTTGACACAGCTTCTGTTCCCATTTCGAGGAGACATCCCCTCTGCACTGTGAGACTGAAACACACACACACACACACACACACACACACACAAACACACAAACACAACCTCTCTAGTGGTTGTCAGGCAGAAAGGCAGGCAGGGTAGGAGGGAGAAAAGAGAGCGAGAGGGAGGAGGGTAAGAAGTAAAGGGGGCGGGTGGCAGTTAAACTGTGTGTGTGTGTGTGTGTGTGTGTGTGTGTGTATGCGCGCGGGGGGGGGGGGGGGGGGGGGGGGGGTGGTAAGATAGTCGTCAGTTTGACGTCACTCCAGTTTCCTGGAAGAGAAGCCAAGCAGGAGAGAGAGAATGCAAAACGGGCGAGTGAGACGCACACGCTGTCGTCAGCACAGCCCCAGTCACTCTGTTATCACAATGAGAGCGTGTGTGTGTGTGTGTGTGTGTGTGTGTGTGTGTGTGTGTGTGTGCACCTGCTTTGTGGATTGTGTAAGTCTGTGTGTGTATGTGCGTACAGGAAAGAGGTGGAGAGGAGAACAGAAACTACTCAGGAACAAAGTGGGGAAGAGAAATTGAGAGAGAGAGAGAGAGAGAGAGAGAGAGAGAGAGAGAGAGAGAGAGAGAGAGAGAGAGAGAGAGAGAGAGAGAGAGAGAGAGAGAGAGAGAGAGCGGATCTTTGCTGCTCTGGCTTCAGTCAGAGTCACTGTTACGGACACACACAAAGAAACAGCCTCTTATCAGGAGCATCAGGGCTCTGATTGGTGGTTGGCACGACGACACGCTCACACACACACAAGTCACACATTCATACATTCAATAATGTGACATAATATGCAGCATAGAGGTGCAGTGTGTGAGATGTGGTGACCTCTAGAGGTGAATGTTGTATCTCACCCTCACTCTCCTGAACATGAGCAGAACCTGTGCTCCACTACAGTTGTCGTTCAAACTCAAAAGATGTTTAGTACGTCCACTTTTACTGCTGTGAAAACATGGCCGCCTCCACAGAGAGGACTCACTCCTCAGTGACTCAGCTGTTTTTTTTAGCAGACGACTAAAGTCCAGAAAAACCAAGAGAAGTGAAGTCTAACGCTGCTCGTCTTCTTCCCTCGCCAGCCGCTACAGGAGACATCCCCGCCTACCAGCTGAGGTCGCCCAACTCGGGCCTGACGCAGAGCATCGTGATGGCGGCGGCGTCGCCCGGCACCATGCAGAGCCCGCCGCCGCACGCCGAGGACATCACCCGGAAGAGGGAGGTCAGGCTGATGAAGAACAGGTGAGAGGAGTGAGTCTGAGCTTAGAGTGAGATTTAAAGGTGCAGTGTGTCACGTTGGATCCATCGCCTCGCCCCTCTGACCGTGAGGAGAACCTGTGGGCCACTTCAGTTGTCATTCAGTATGTCCACTCTGGGCTACTGTACAAACATTAATGGGCTCACTGAAGGGAAATGGAGAAGAATGAAAAGAGTTAGATGATTATAAACATCGTGAAAATGTCGGTATGTAATTGTTTTGTAATCTTTTTTGAAAGCGTTGCCATGTTTTTTACAGTGGCCCAGAACGGACACACTTAACATCTTTTGAGTTTTAACAACTGAAGTCGAAGGGTGAGTGAGGTGATGGATACAACATGACACTTCATCTCTAGATGTCGCCAAATCGTTCACACTGCACCTTTAACGGTAATGAGAGAAGCCCCGCCCCCCCTCCCACGACTCACGCTCTATCGGCCGTGAGGAAACGATAAAGTCTTGCAGCTCATATCCACATGTTTCTGTTGCCAGGTTACGACTGATACAGAGGCCAAAGCTGCGGCAGACATGTTGAATGAATGAATGAATGAATGAATGAATGAATGAATGAATGAATGAAGGGTTCGGCAGCTTGAATCCATTTTCTCATTGTCCTCCTCGTTTCCTCCTCCAGGGAAGCGGCTCGCGAGTGCCGCAGGAAAAAGAAGGAGTACGTCAAATGCCTGGAGAACCGCGTGGCGGTGTTGGAAAACCAAAACAAGACGCTGATTGAAGAGCTCAAAGCGCTGAAGGACATTTACTGCCACAAAGCAGAGTAGCTGTTGTTGTTTGTGGCTCATGGCCACATGAAGGTGGTGGTGTTTTCAAACCGCTGCAGTAAAACAAACAGAAGAAGAAGAAGAAAAGACTCTTGAACAAAAAACTGCTTTGACCGTTTCTCTGCTCGCTCAGGCCGGGGGTGGGGGGGGGGGGGGGGGGGGGGGGGCAGGGGGGGGGGTTTGGGGGGGGGGGGGGGGGTGAGTCCAAAGTGGCTGGAGCTTGCCGGCTTCACTCTTAATCCTGTGCTCTCTCTGCATGTGAAGACTCAGAGTGTCAAACACACTACGCTTGCTGTTGCTGCTGCTGCTGCTGCTGCTGCGCATGGGCCCCGACATCGGCCAATCAGAGCCAGCGAAAGAGGAAGAGGAAGCACAGGTGCTTCCTGAAAGTGCAGAAAAAAAGAAGGAACTTTTCTCGCCAGGTTGTCGCGACTCAGCAAAAAAACAAAACAAAAAAAAAAACATAATAAAGCTGCGCTGATCCAGATCCACCACCAGCTGCAAAGCAGGCAACATGTTTACTCCATGTGTGTCGTGGACGTACTGTTCTGCTTCTGGTCTTTGTCGTCTCATGCATCCTCCAGGATTCCATCCATCGACCTGTTTTCAGTTTGTATGAACACACGCCATTCGTTTTCAAGCTTTGAGGAGAAGAATTTGGCTTTTCATGCACAAAACTTCAAAGAGTCGAGGGGCATTCATCCAAAGCTCGTTTGAAAAAGTTCAAAGGCGCCTTTTGACATCTCGAGAGTAGAAATGACCCGACCGGAGTGCCCGTGACACCCGTTGGGTTCTGCAGTCCTTCAGAGTGGTTTGAGGCAAATTGTGGGCGTGTCCCTTGTCGGCCATCTTATCGAATCCTCCCTCCTCCTAGTTCCCGGTTCATTCAAAAATGGGCAAAGAGGCGGAGCACGCACGGAGCTGTGGGTGGGACCGTGGTGCCGTCGCACCAGGTCGGCCCAGCTGTCAGTCAAGAGGCCACGCCCTTAATTATTCGCAACTTCAAACATCTGCAAAATGAAAACAAGGGAAAGATGTGACTGATTGAGACCAGACCAGACTTTAAACATGTTTCATTCACCTCTGAAGTTGACCACTTTGACTTTAGCAGTCTGTGGGGATTTGCGCCCTTTTGGAGTCAGCCCCCAGTGGTCACCCTGTGAACTGCACGTTTTTTCACTTCCTATCATGCTTCATCCGTCTGCCCCTCGGAATCTACACAACCGCTTCATAACAGGAAAGCACAGAAAGGACCAAAGCGTCAGCGTGGATACAATTCGAATTTATATTCTATAAAAGCTTATTTGAAGAATATCACTCCACAGGTTTATACATTCGTATAGAAATATATATATATATATATATAAATATATATTTTACAAGGCAAATTTGCCTGATTGAGAAAAAATATCCAACCTCAAGTTTTGTGAGGAAATGACTAAAAGAGGAAGAGTTCTTTTCCAATTGTGGAATAAAAGTGTATTTGAAGACGGTTAGACATTAAAAACTTCTTTCCACTGTTGCTCTCTGATGTTTCTGAAACACCGCGTCGTCTCGTCCGCGCGTTTCTTGGTGGTGACAGAAGAAGAAGAAGACTTTGCTCCTGAGGATGTTTTGGTTTTGTCAAAACAGCACAAGTTGTACTGTTACTGATGGATTCGTCTGTTCCGCTTATTTCAAGTGGCAGTTCAATTTAATTTAATTTAATGAACCCGGGTAATAATACACTATAAAAACTTGGTTTCCTGTTGTCCGGAGCTTTGTTTTGTTTTCTTCACTGATCATCATGAAATGTCAACCCGGGTGTTTCAAATAACGCCATCGTGGAAGTCGGTAAGATTAGCTTCTTTTCCATCGCAGGAACTTTTCTTATTTACGTGAGATTTTGAAAGAACCATGGCCGTGTTTCCAAAAAATCACCCCGGATAATAAACGTTCCCACAAACCCAAACTTAGCCTTTTCAGATTCCCCCGGAATTCTTGAGGGGGTGGGGCCTGTGTGTTGGCGATTGTGTTGATTGGTGAACTCGCAGCATTCCGCACTTCCCACCATGTTAGCTCGCTAGATGGATGAACGACGAGGTCTCGCCTCTTTTGAGTCAGCGACTCAAAACCTCACAAGCCGTTAGCGTTCTCCGTCCTGACGTACGGAGTCGCACAAATAAAGCTGCGGGCGTCGGACGCCGTTTATGGTGCTTGTTTGGCCTTCAGTTCTTCTCACCTACCACCACCTACTGGACTGTAGGTGTAGTGCAGTTTCTTTTACTACCCCCCCCCCCCCCCCCCCCCCCCCCCCCCCCCCCCCCGCTCCTCCCCCCCCCCCCCCCCCAACGTCATCAGCCTGATTTGAATAACATGCTGCAGGACTTTGAGGTGCGGTGGATTCCACACAGATTACCAGCAATTGTTTTACCCAGGTAAATACAGTCCTGGTGGAAAAGGGGCTATTGTTACCATGGCAACCTCTCCTCTGTCATCTTGCCATTGTTGCACCTTGATCCAAACAACGAAATGAAAAAATGCCAAACGCTGCCCCAAAATCGTTACAAATGTTTAGCTGAAAACCGCCACGTTTATGCTAACGTATAACGTCATGCTAACAGATTTAGCTCGAAGGAAGTTTCTCTGCATCTTTTGTTGTTGTGTCGTTTCTCCATCTTGTATCTCAGCGTACGTCCTTTTTGTGATTGTGAAAGGTTTTTTTTTCTTTGTTTATCTAATAAAATATTCAAACATGATGTGAACCCGAGTTTCCAGGCAGTCTTTGATGATCGTCTTTGTCAGGGTCATGTTTTTATGTTAGAGTGATTACAGGATGACGCAAATACAAATTCCTAGTAAGTAAGACGGGGTGGGGGGGGGGGGGGGGGAGACGACACACGCCCAGATAGAAGCAGTTTGATTTTAGCACGGCTCTGTAGAGACACAGAGTGAAATCTGAGTTCTCACTGTAATATTCACATACAGGGAAATGATTGATTTTGTAAAATTGTTTTGTGATATATAAACGAGTGAAGGACTTCCTTTATCTTATGACTTCTTATCTTTAAGTAAAGATGCTCACGCGAAACTGACTCGTAGAGCAGTCAAATATACACAACGTGACAGAGGAGATAACAAATATTTCATTCATTCTATTAAAGGTGCAGTGTGTACGATTTTGGTCATTTTTGTCACTTCTAAAAAGATTTCAAAACAATTACATTTACATTCTCAGGAATTCATAATCACTTTAGTGTTTCATATGTTTCCCATGAGCCTTAAATGAGCGCATTAATGTACATTTAGTGCATGAGGAGTGGCTCCTCTCTATGGAGGCCGGCATGTTTTTACAGTAGTAAAAGTTGACGTACAAAACGAGTTCTAATAACAACTGAAGTGGAGCACAGGTTCTCCTCACGTTCAGAAGAGTGAGAGTGAGGTGATGATACGACATGACACTTCACCCCTAGAGGTCACCACATCTCACACACTGCACCTTTAAACTCATATATGCGCACCTTTAGTACGACAGTGAAACTGTTTCATCTCCCCGAACTCTGAATCCTCCTCCTCCTCCTCTTCTTTTAGAGCTTTGAGGCGACTTCTTAATAATTCATCTCTCCGCCTTTCAAACATCGTACATGGCCTCTGGTCCAGTGTGGCTGCAGTGGAAATTTCCACATAGAAACTGAAGAAGACGCAGCCAATAACCATGACAACGTACACAGAGGCTCAGAGCGGTGGGCTGAGCAGGACCTCTGCTGGCCGACACACGCTACTGCAGGTGAACGAACCGCACCGATACACATTGCAGTGAAAGCAAAACACTTTGTGCCGTTCTCTTAGATACATTTATAGAACTTTTCACATATTTACGGATGATTAAAGGTCAAGTATGTAAGACTAGAGTGTAATTATTTCCAGATCCTCTCCACAAGAGGTCGCCATGTTGCACCGACATGTTATCACAGTTGACCAAACTACACTACATTGGAGTGATCATAACTGGAGGCGACCATAGAGGTTTTCATGGGTCCCCACTGGGTCACCAAATCAAACACACACTCCTTTTTAGAATCATTATCTTTTTTTCCTCCAACTGGTGGAAAAGACACATGGTCTGAAAAGTATATTTGAAAAACACTCAGGTGCTTTGAGACCAACAGGTGTATGTTCTAAAATATCTTGGGAATAAAGTCACCGAAATGTTCAACAGTGGACCTTTGCAGCAAAAATAAAAAACATACATCGGATCAATGAACAGATTAAAGTTGTCCATCTTCAAAAGTGGATCCCTCTCCTCAGCGTGTAGTACAGCACATTGACCAGCAGGTGTCATCATTCTATCTGCTATGAAAGAAGTTTCCACTTTTGTATCATCAAAGTCCATCCATCATCCATCCACCCATTCATCCATCATCCATCCACCCATTCATCCATCATCCATCCACCCATTAATCAATCATCCATCCATCCACCCATTCATTAGTCATCCATCCATCATCCATCCACCCATTCATCAATCATCCATCCATCCACCCATTCATTAGTCATCCATCCATCATCCATCCACCCATTCATCAATCATCCATCCATCATCCATCCACCCATTCATCCATCATCCATCCATTATCCATCCACCCATTCATCCATCATCCATCCACCCATTAATCAATCATCCATCCATCATCCATCCACCCATTCATCAGTCATCCATCCATCATCCATCCAACCATTCATCTATCATCCATCCACCCATTCATCAATCATCCATCCATCATCCACCCACCCATTCATCAGTCATCCATCCATCATCCATCCACCCAT
>JAFBJT010009801.1:26568-37932 GCA_016785325.1 Chascanopsetta lugubris | reverse complement strand
GTGGTAATTAAAAAAAAAAAAAAAATCCAAATGAATATGACATATATTCATTCCGCATGCTTTGAGTGAGTTGGATTTCAATCAAACAAAGGGACTCGTTTTCCTGCTAGACAAACACATTTCTTCTCGCTATAGTCTCAACTGATACAAGTGATACTATATTAAGTGATTTTGTCTGTCTGTCTTTCGAGGCTTTAAAAGAAATTTCAAGAATTGAGTTTCACACTTTGAAAGGAGTCATATTCTGCTACTTGTCACCCATTTACAGTACCTCACAGAGCTCCCTCACTTTACAACAGACCTGCTGTGGTCAAAATACTCAACAGATCAGCTGTTGGAGCTTTTGCTCGCTCCCGCCTGTTTTTGCTCTCTCTGAAAAATCCTCTGTCCTGAGGGGGCGTGTCGCAGAGTCTCTCCCCGAGCTGACAATCACCCCCCTCCCTCCCCCCCCACCTCTCCCATGTCTGCCCGACCAACTGTCTTTATGCTGCGCGTAAGCTCGCGTTCTGAGTCACGTGGTGCTCCGTCACTGAAGACCATTGGCTAGGGGGGTGCGTGCGTCTCTCTCTCTCTCTCTCTCTCTCTCTCTCTCTCTCTCTCTCTCTCTCTCTCTCTCTCTCACACACATACAAACACACACGCACCTAAGTAACACACTTTGTGCTCCATCGAGACACTGAGACGCTTGGCGCTGCTATGAGGCGCCATGTTGGATCTCGACTGAACTTTACTCTGGGCCCCGGTCTGTTGAGGAGCCAAGTGTCCAGTGGCAGTGGGGAGCTCTGTGGGCTCCTCAGCTGCGGGTGGTGACAAGTGAGGATGTCTCCACGTGTGATGGGGACATTATCAAATGGAGACCTTTCCCTGACCTTTCCCCAAATCACAAACCACTGACCTTGTGGCTTTTTATCCACTTCTCTGGGAGTCACCAGGCCCCCCAGACACACACTGTTAATACTTTAAGAAGAGTGATTTTCCAGAATAGCACTTCTTTCAAGCTCCTCTCTTTACCCTGATCTACAGTTCACCTCCCTCTGTGCCTCTCAAAGTCCAATTTAGTGTTGAAATTCACCACAGTAAATTTCCTCTATCACAGGAAGTGGCTGCAGAGATGCATCCTTGAATGTAATGCGCCTAAGCTCCTCATTCGGGCGTCTTCGGCGAGTTGTGGAGCTGATTGATGGCTGTGATTGTCAGTGAACTTTTGATTGACGACTGTGTGTCGTTGTGGAGTTAAACGGACATTTTGTTAGTTCATGAGGCAGCTTTACCCGTTGAGTCATGGGTGGTTGAGTCACCTCCTCTGCCTGTTTAAGCAGGCGGTGTGTATTTGATGTGCAGAAGGGTCGAGCTCCAACACATGGAGCCAAATTCTCAAAGTGAGTTTGAGTCCAGAGGAGCATATTCACTCAGTCACAAACGGGTCATGGCGACATTTCACACCGTAATCTTTCTGTTGTCTGAAGCTGAACCAGCCGTTAATGATGGAGTCAATGTCTCACGGAGCAGCTTCCAGGCGTAATGGGCGTTTGACATGCTGTGATAATGGGAGGGACACTGGTTTCTGTTCCTCTCCAGTGGGACTCTGAAATGTCCCTCGTTTTCTGAGTGGTTTCTAATTAAGTGCCGGAAAAAGAGTTGGATGCCGACCATGATGCAGATGGGATTTTTCTGTGCTCACCAAGGCATTTCAATGACTTCATCGTTACTTCTCATACACCTCTCTGGTCAAATGTGTCATTGTTTTCTGTGGACAAGCATTTGAAAATTGCAATTTGTTCAGCCCACTTTTAGTCATAGTGAAATCCCCGAGGAGATTTCTGGAAGTTCCTGCTCCAGCCTCAGCTCAACAAACCAGGATGAATTATGTCTTCCCCATGTGTACATTTGCTTTTCCTGCAGGAAATACAAACAGTACAACACACATTTATGTAGAACTTGTTGGAAAGGAGGGTGATGGCGGTGATGTTAAGAAGAAGTAAAATGTAAAGTAGAGAGGGATGACAGCAGAGCTTCACTTCTTCTTGAGCATTTCACTGTTACTGGTCCAGCGTGTCTGTTAAATTCAAAACAAAGTGTGTTTCTAAGCAGCTCAGATATGGAACATATGAAAGCAAACAGCTGCTGACTGCCTCGCTTTGAATAAGACTTCAGTGGGGTGCAGGCTGTTGACTAGGAGAAGAAGTAAAGAAACCATTTTTTGAAGAGGATTTGTTATGCATCCTTCATTTCACACTCCTCAACAGCTGGTGGCGATGATGCCCTGTAATGCTATGATATGGATTTTATTGTATTGAGGACATGTTGTATCACCATGTGTCCTTAAGATTCTCTTCAGTTTTTTTGTGTTAAAATACAGTCAATTGAGTGTGAAAGTGTACATTTCCATCGCTTGCATCGCCACCTGGTGGTCGTTTTTGTTTATCATAAATGTTTTTTGTGTTAGATACTGTGATATTCTCAGGTCCAAACTGCATCTTTTGATGAAATTGATTTGACATTTTGAAATATTTCTTCAGTTTGGGCTTGTCTGGCTTGCTTGATGGGTCCTGAAGCCAGACCAGTTGAGAACCACTGGTTTAAAATCAACAATAATGATACATCGTACTTTAGTTGATTCTTTGAATCATGCCAGTCTGTAAAAAAAAAAAGTCAAGTCATCTTTATTGTCACATGTGCTGTACATGCACGACATACAGCATGAATGAAATAGCAGTCCTCTCGGACCGACGCTGCAAAATAAACAAAGGTACAAATAACAGCCACTAAACGGAAATGGGGGGGCGCTCCGTTGTGCTGACAAATGTACAAATAATAACGGAAGTGCGAAGTCTTCCATACATCACCAAAATGAATTTTGTCTCATCAGTTGTTGGGCTTTCCTGCAATTCATCTATGTGAGTTATGGCCTCTCTTCAGAAGTGGAGCTCCGCTGCCTCCACCTTCAGCTCATGTGAGGATGTAATGTCTTCCACCTTCTGCTTGTTGTGCCTCTGCTTCTGGCCGTCTGAGCCGCCTGTGATGTCGCGACACATCCGCAGGGACACGCGGACATGAGGTTGAAGCAATCCAGCGTGGAGGAGACTGGAGCCTGATTTGGCAGCGCTGAAGAATGGGCAGAGACGAGCATGGATACCAGATGGCAGTGAATCTGTAATTACAAGTCTCTGGTGCAAAGGGAGGCAACGGCGGAATGAATTCTTTGCTCCCGCTCGCAAGTCGTTGTTTACTTGGCAAAGGCATCGGCCTCTTTTGTGATGTTTCTTGTCGTCCGCGAGTGGAAATCAGGTGACGCGACATCGTCGGGCTGCAGAAGTGTGTGCATTCATGGAATGACAATTTCTGGGCGAGTCCAAAAAAAAAAAAAAAAAATAAGCTACCAGGGCTGAATTTGAATAAAGGGCTTGAGCCTATAATAGCTCCATAATGGAGAGTGGGGTCTTCACCGGTCCCAGAGGGTCTCACCTGTGATTTAGTCTCTTTACCTCCCGTGTCTGATGGAGTGGCACCGTGGCATGGCCCCCCCCCCCCTCCCATGTGACCCCGGACGCTCCCTCCTCCCCGGGCGGCTGCATAATCCTCTAATTAAAAAGGAGACAACAGCTCTGGCAGAGCTCATTAAAGACATCGCTCCATCAGCTCCTGCCTCCTCTCGGTTTCTTTGAAAACAGCCCCTTCGTCCTGGCAGGAAAGGTCGAACGGAGAAAAGGGTTGGTGATGGAACTCATTGACATAAAATTACACTTGCTCCAAATCTCTTGAAATTTGTTTGAGTGTCCAAACAAACTTTACATTGTTTATTCAAGAGATAAAAATAAACCCTGCTGCACAGTCAGGTGGAAGCAGCAGAGATGAATTACTTGCCACTATAATAGAGTTTGTCATGGCTGGGCATGGACTTAAGCGGTGTGCTCCTGCCCTGCAAATAAAGAGTATACAGTCATCTTTTTTGTATTAATGAGGCGTGCGCCATTGAATATTTTCACCTGATAAATGAGCCAGGTTTGAGCTGATTATAAATGAGGCTACTTGAGCAAAAGGTTCCCAAGTGACTTGTCACAGTGCTCGGAATATCGTGAAATAATTAACTTTGAGATCACGCCACCGCGTCATGAATATATGCGTTCCTATATTAGATTTTTCGCAGCTTGTTTAACTGCCCTTGCTGTATTGCTACGTGGGCAGAAGTCGATACAAATACACGGGTGTGTGCACGTGCATGTCAGGATAAATATCAGATGTTGTGGTCGCCAATGTGCTCTTGCCAATTTCCGAACCGCGTACACGTGCGTCTTTCTCTGTCCAGCTGAGGCCAAACGTAACCTTTCCAAATCCAATCATTCATGAAGTCTATAAACATGCTCTCCCCTCCTGCCCCCCCCCGGGTTCCCTCCTCACATACATATTTCATACGTTTTTCAGAGGAGGGATGTTGCGAGGGTTAAGATACGGTCCATCTGAAATGTCACCGGCCCCTCCAGTGGCCAACCTGCTGTTGACAGACCCAGCGAACCACTTTGTTTTGGGAGGGAAGACTCTATTATAGCTGTTGTTTCATCTCCGGGCTCGACACGAGCACGGCCGCCCTGAATCTGTACTCGCACTGAATCACTTTGTTCATCCCTTATGCTTGAGCAAATGAAAGAAACCATTTTTTTGGCCGTGAGTCCCGGTCGCTGGTGGCATCGCAACCTGTCATAAATATCAAATACTTAGCCCCGCGTCCAATCTTTTCTTGTCATGGTCTGAAAGTAGCCCGCTTGAATTTTGCCGTTTTGATCTATCTTCAGGGAGTTCAAATCATTTGGTTTGGAGTGACGGCTCCGCCGTGGACGGTGTTAAGCACACTTAAGTAGTGTTGCTTTATGAGGTGTGTCTCCGGGGCTGTGGCGGAAGACACTCGAAAGACCGAGGACAAATAATCAGACATCCCCGATGAGGAGGCAGCTTTATGAGTTCACACTCTGGCTTTACTTTCCTGCTCCCAAAGTTCACTCCCGGAGTGTTGCTGCTGCAGAGAACTTTGTGGAGTGAACCGGACCATGACAGGCTGTGTGAGGCTTTATTCAATTCTGCCACCTCTCCACAGCCCCTGAACTTATTAAGGAAAAGAACTGCGTTACCTTATCCCCAGGTAAATGAGCTGAATCCATACCGGCCCTCCGGCCCGCAACTTCTTTGGAACAGGAATAATAAGACGACTGCGTTACAGACTGTGAATTAAATGACTAAACTTAGATCAAAGTTTCAGCTTGACACAACACTGTTCACGTTTTTCAGAAGTTTGAAGGATTTAGTGACATCTACTGGTGTTGCAGCTAAATACTGAGCTACAGTATAAATATGATGATGCAACATGGAATACATAGAGAGGATTTACACCTGGTTTAAACATAAATGGCTCATTAAGGCTGACTGAAACAATAATCATACATTCAGGTCATTATAAAACTTTGGTGTAATTATTTTTACATTCCGATTCTGCTGTGAAAACATTTTCCTCCCTAAATGTACACAGTGCATCTTGAAAACCTTTGCCCAAAAAAGAGCAGCAACTCTATTTCACAGTTTGTTCTGGCATTTTTCTTTTTTTTTTTTAGTAAAAGTGATTTGATAACAGATGGCATCATCATTAGTGTTTCATCATCCACCAGAGGTTAGCTTGAACTGGTTCAAGAGCCGCCCTTGCATGTGGCACCAATATGTTGTCTTCTTCTGAAGAACTTAAACAGTTGAGTGATACGAACGTTTTATCTGGAGTTAAGCATGTCAGACATTTTAAAAGAAATATTCCAAACTGCACTGGTTACTAGCATGTTCCAACAGAACACCCATCAAATCACCCTCGTCTTTTAAGCATGAGAGAACTTTTTGAAAACTCAAAAAGTGAAGAGAGTCTCCACAGAGAAGACTGTGTCCTAATGTTAATACAAGGGGCTGATTTTAGGAAATGAAACACGACAATATATACATTCAAGTAATTATCCACTCGAAACAGTAATATCAGTGTTTGTTTTCAGTTTCTGCCATAGAGATATTTATATCTATATCTTACACACTGGGCCTTTAAGAAATACATTTTTAGAAATCACCTTTAAAAGTCACATTTTAATGTTGTCAAGAAAGTTAACAATGAAAGTCATCTGTTTCTTTAAATTAAATCTTTGAACCTGCTGCTGGACAGAATGCAGATTGATGCATCAAGTCCAATAGAGGGAGCCCAATCGCTGTTTGTCCTCAAGCTGAGACAGAGGCGGGACTGGAGATGTCAGCTGCAGTTTGTCTACATGCTAAATGGTTTAATGAATAAAAAACAAACAAACAAACATGAATGTAAGAAACTAAGATGCAGATATAGAGTCTGAGCAAAGTCTAAAAGCCAAAAAGCTGAGTCTGTTCCAGAAGATGGGTTCTGAGGACGGTGTGGAGTCTGTGGACTGTTTCCCCCCCATGGCTCTCCAGAGGTGTTTCAGCTGGTGTTTTTCATTTCCAGAAAAAAAGGGACAAAGGGTCTCGGGGGGCCAGCAGGATTTTCTATTACTCGTCTTCATAACCGCTGTGCCAGTGGTTGCCCCACAATGCTGTCATGCTCCGCCGGTGTCCTAGACTTCAGTGCACAGTCGCCACAAGGTGCCTCTGTAAAATTAATGGTATCGTACATTCACTCCGACATGATCTGAAGGAGGTGGGACGCGAATATGCTCTCAACATCGCAAGAAAGTGGATTTTAAAGACTGAAAACTTCAATATCGGTGATACTGCAAAGATATTTCCAGTGAAATGTGGAAGGAAGCAGATTGTTCCGGTGAATATTAGTTTTGCACTGACCTGACCCCCCTCTCTGGGAATGATTGATGGGCTTAATATAAGTAATTAAGTGCAGGATTTGTATTTGTGTTGTAATGAGTTGTTGTGGCGGAGTCGGCGCCGAGGCCGCGCAGGTCTGCTGCTAAACTCCAGTTACATCAACGGCCCGGGAATATTACCTCGATAAATATTTAATGAAAGAGGAATTTCCATCGATTCGCGGTGCTGTGAGTAATATGTGTACGTATTCATTAGGCTGCCTCTCACTGTCTGTGGTTAATATTCTTTGTTTACACTGCTGGGTCACATATGGGGAAAGGCATGAATATGGAGCAGGTAGTCTCCCCACATCTCAGCTGCAGCTTTGCACAGATGCCCTACTCATTCTGCATGTGCACATACTGTACACACACACACACACACACACACACACACACACACACACACACACACACACACACACTCTACCGTTGTTTTAATTAAAGCAATCAAGGCATGTTTCGGGGACAGGTGTGCGTTTGAAAGATTGATGCGCAGATTTCACTGTTATTGCTTCCCGCTCAAGTCGAACCTCATTGTGTCTCTAACAGGATGCGCGGCTGGTTACAGACATCACGCCCCGACTCATAAAAAGGCAGCGTCTAGAGCGAGCAACTGCAGAGAGCAACATGAAAGAGGCGTGGAACACAGGGGAGGTGAGTGGCTCTCTGTCTGCCCCGAGTATCTCTGCGCTTGTGTGTACAGCTGTGGCTTGAAAGAGGGGTGGTCCGTACCCCGAGAGAGGTTTGGAGGGTCTGGCCCCCAGCATTTGGCACAAAGGGCCTATTTCCATTATGCATGCTGGCTGTATCTGTGGGAGATAAGGTCAGCCGCTGCTAATGAAACGCGCGCTTTGCAGGGAAACCTCCCGTCTCAACTTCCCATTGTCTGGTTTCACCGCATTTTGTCAGCCACCCCTGGATTTGCCCCCGATTTCTCCGCGTCCCTGTGAACAAAGTTCCATAGTTTACCTTTCAACATAACCTTCAGCAATCGCTTATAACCATCCAGGACGAAAAAAAAAAATAGAGATGCTTAGAGAGTTAATTAGGCAGGATATTTTGAAATGCAGCAGCGGTGCCAGGAAGGTTCCCCGCTGGAGCGTCGCCGCTTCTTTGTTTACATCCCCGAGCTGTGAGTGTAGCTCGGAGGCAGAGCAAGAGGAGATTTGCTCAGGTGATGGTTTTCGTTCGAGGCGATGTTGAGGGGAAGCCCCCCCCCTCTCCCCCCCCTCCCCCCACCCCCTCTCTTTCCTCCATGCCGTATCTCCCAGCTGAATCTGGCATTAAGTCAGCGCGGCTCTGTACCAGACGGCAATGTGACAGCCGTTTCCTGTGACAAGGGGAAAAACACATTGATTCTCCTCCTCGGTTGGCCTCATTTGGTAAGAGATGGAGTGTGGCCAAAATACTCTCCGCACCGGCACTGAGACGTGGACAGTAGAGAAAGGTCAGCAACGGAGGGGGCAGAGGAAGGGAAGTGCAGCCGTAAATGACATGAGCAATATTTCAACGGTGAATGGATTTTAACCTTTCTCCACTGTGTGAGATGAACCCTGGAGCCTTCTGGAGATTTTTCTGTCCAGCAAAAGCAAAATGCTCGAAATACAAATTGAGTTCAGACCTGAATTTGACTTTTTGACCGGGCCATTGTAAAAGTCCTTTTTTTCCTTATAACTTTAATGAAAAATGCTACAGAGTCTGTGAAAAAGAGAAGTGAAAAAGCCTCTGCATTTGCAGGAATTTGCAAAAAACGTGAACTTTTTGAGCACACTTTGTTCCTCCGCGTTAAATGTGTGATTTTAATCACTGTCAGCATAACGATGAGCGTCTCGTTTGACCTCAAATCTCTTTTCTTACCTATTTGCTCTTTGTGCTTGAACTCTGGCCGTTCTACAAACATGTAACTGTAACCATGGTGACACAGGTCAGCTCATTCCAGGAGTTTTAAAACTCTTTCACTGATTGACTCTAGTGGTGGGACGCGATTTGAAATTAATTACAGGCTTTGAAATTCATTAATCTCGATTAATCACATTTATGGAAAATAGCAGTGTAAGTTGTACTGGAGTGTGTGCATCCGTGTGTGCCTGAAATCAGGGAACTGAGAAAGGTCCAATTAAATTCCTTACAGGTATTTTTTTTTTTCTCCTGTACATAATTAATAGAAATGAATGCCTTAAAGTCCCAGCCCTGATTAACACACTAGCCACCAGTGATCATGAAAGGTTGTGGTAGCACAGTTGAGCCACGTTGTATGCAACGCCCCAGCTCTACCCGAGCCCAGCCTCTTCGGATGAACCAGGAAGTGGGAGGAGTCAGGCATCGATAACGATGGCCGACGAGTGAACCGCCCACTGCGAGCTTCATCAGCACTCTGCAGAAACCTATGGGTGACGTCGCGGATGCGATATCCATCTTTTCATACAGTTTGTGGTTCTGTCCTTGTATTTGGACCATAACTACTCACAATCTGCTGATTTCCAAACATGTTTGTCACAATGTGAAAAAAGTCTTTAGGTTGCATGGCACCATGTAAGCGATGGAGAAGTTGCAGTACCGCCGCTTGACCACTACGACTTATTTTGCTTCGTAGCTTGGTCCACATCCAATGTCCAGTGCTCATATTACATCCATGTGCGTCTGGTTTATTGCGACTATGTCCGCGCAAGTTGACAATAATAGAATAGAATAGACACATTTGATTTGTTGTTTAGTCCAATAATCATTGGATTCGGTTTATTCAGCGATGTCTCTGTTCACTGTGCTATAATGTTTTCGTGAGGATGTTACAGCTTCATCAAAGGGAAAGCTCGTATCTTGTTGTACAGTTTAAATCACCCCTACAACAGATCTCTGTGCGATCAATAGTCCTCTCATGCTACTTCAAACATTGATCGTCTCCTCTGAGATTTAATTAGTCCCTGAATATATGCAGTGTAACATGAATATTGTAGTATAACTATTGAACAGCCGAGATGATCTATACTGCATTTGTCCGCGGATCAATTATGAATGTTGTAATTTGCTATTGATGTAATTGATTAATTCGCCCAATTATAATGGAGGCGGTCGTCAGCCCTTTTTTCATGGCACAGCTCGATGAGCAGCCCATCGGCGGGGCGTCCTCCGGAGGAGCAATAAGCTGACAATCCTCTGTTTGCCACTGGCTGAGCATGTCACTCATGTGGCATAATTGGAGACTGGATTACTAATCTGACTATTACTTATGTGTAAGGGAAATATTCATTAGCCTGAAAATGGCCGTTGGAGGGTCGACCCATGGCGTGAAGGTGAACTAAAAAGATTGTCTTCTCCTGACAGACATTTTTATTTTCAGCTGCTTTTTTCATGAGGCTTTTGTTTAAACTGTTTCTCCAAATGACAATTATATTCAGCTGGGCGGAGTGATATGGATTTTGAATGGATAACATTAAGGGCTGCAGCCAGCGACTATTTTTTATTGTCAATTTTTCTGTCAATTATTTTTGTTAGTTATCAGTTTATTGGCTTAAGAAACTCTGCATTTTTCCATTTTGTCAGTTAATCTTAAAATGCTCTTTCAAATAACATTGCAAATTAAAACAAAGGATCTTTGTAGCATCAACAATAATGTTAACATATTCTTATGGTACATTATAGTGCATAGCTTATTACTGCTCCCACTTGTTTGCTGTGCTTTTAAAGGGGACCTATTATAGAAGACAACCTTTAGAAGACGACCTTTCTTTATCCCACGAAGGGGGAATTACATTCCTCACCCTGTTATTTACTACATGAACATGCACATGCTGTCTGAAAGATACTCATCAAACAGGATGTGAAAAATCCTGTGCATTCTCTAAAAAAGCGCGTGAAACCCCACTATCTTCTGATTGGCTGGTCTCCGGGAGATCCCAAATTGGTTAGTCCCGCCCCCTAAACTTGCTGACGGGAAGGCCGTCCCTTTTCAAAAATGTGGCTCTTTAGGCTCGACTCCCTTAGAAGAGTCGGCACTTATCGCTCCCCAATGGCTGTTCATTAAGTATCACTTAATTATTTATCATCATCGTTATCATATTATTATTTATTTCTTATGCAGCGGGGGTACTTGGCTTAAAACAGGGTCAGCGCTCTTTCCTTCTGCTGCACGCACAGGTGGGTGGTTCTTAGGAGTCTGCATGTGCAGGTTTGTGTTTGACGCTGCTCTTACAGAAAGGTTCATCTTGCACATCCTGCATTCAGCCTTGCTGTCTCCAGTATCAATGAAATGCAGCCAGGTGCTGCTTCTTTTTCCGTTATTGCTCATTTCTTCCTTTTTTTCTCCTGACGTGCCCCCCAGTGGACCGGCTGAACCCCCATGCCCTCAAAGAGTTGGACAGGATGTCTCTGCTCGGTAAATACGTCCATGTTGAGCAATTCCATTTCTGTATGACGTCGTTAGCAGGAAGCCCGTCTAATCTCCGGCCGAGGCTGCCACAGTCTCCATAAGGTTACTCAAACATGCATTTATGTTTCATTTCATTTTATGAATGTTTGA
>JAFBJT010009801.1:10024-21479 GCA_016785325.1 Chascanopsetta lugubris | reverse complement strand
CCTGTACACACACACACACACACACACACACACACACACACAGTGTTTGTTGGATAGGTAATACTGTACACACACACACACACACACAGTGTTTGTTGGATAGTAAATACTGTACACACACACACACACACACACACACACACACACACACAGACGGACAGCTGGTACCTGGGCTGACACTCTCTGCCGATGCAGAAGTCGTGGACGGGTTCGGGTCGGGTCAGAGCGTCGCAGTACATGTCGTGCACCTCCACGCCGTCGTAGCGAATACACGTGACGAAGGACTTTGACACGCCTGGAACACGGAACTCCAAATTCATCCGTTCACAACGAAACCTCAACGTGTTTCACATTTTCAAAAGACATGAAGAACATTTCTCCAAAACCAAAACAAAACGCGGAACGTCCCTTTAAATCACTGACCCTTTAATGTTACTGCAGGTTTGAACTACAGACAGAAGACAGGTCTGAGTGTGTGTGTGTGTGTGAGTGTGTGTGTGTGTGTGTGTGTCTGTATGTGTGTGTGTGTGTATGTGTGTGTGTCTGTAGTGTTGGTGTGGGGTTGGGTGGTGTGTGTGTGTGTGTGTGTGTGTGTGTGTGTGTGTGTGTGTGTGTGTGTGTGTGTGTGTGTGTGTGTGTGTGTGTGTGTGTACCTATGGAGCAGGTCATGCTGCACGGCTCCTGGGAGGAGAGTTTCCAGCGGTACATGTCGGCGGCGCTCAGCTTCAGGTTCTTCTGGAAGAGCCTCTGATTCCCCCTGACACACACACACACACACACACACACACACACACACACACACACACACACACACACACACACACACACACTGTATAAGGAGAGGAAACTGTGTCTGTAGCAGAATTTATTTGTGTGTCACCGAAGAATCTGGACACATTTTTGGGTCTGGAACAGAACCATCATGTAAAGAGGTTCAACTGATTCCTGACGGAATGTTTGAGGAGAACCAGACCCCATCAGAACCAGACCCCATCAGAACCAGACCCCATCAGAACCAGACCCCATCAGAACCAGACTCCACCAGAACTAGACTCAAACATCAGAACCAGACTCCAACAGAACTATAGTCCATCAGAACCAGACCCCACCCAAACCAGACTCCACTATCAGAACTAGACTCCAACAGAACCATGGTCCATCAGGACCACAACCAGATTCCTCCACCAGAACCAGACTCCATCAGAACCAAGCGGCAACCTGTCGGATGTGTCTGATTCAGAAAGTGTAGGAACCTGCAGTTCACAGGGCGGCCACTTGAGGCACAAGTGAGTCCATCTGTTTGGGGGCGGGGCTTATTTATATTCTATTGAGGATTACAATTTTGCATAATTAAGGGGTGTGGCCTCTTGAGTGACACTTAGGCCGACCTTCTGTGGATGCTGTGACAGCACCATGGGTCCATCCCAGCTCTACCTGCGCTCCATGAATGACCCGGTTCTGTTTACCGACCTGGTTCTGTTAACTGACCTGGTTCTGTTTACCGACCTGGTTCTGTTAACTGACCCGGTTGTGTTTACCGACCTGGTTCTGTTTACTGACCTGGTTCTGTTTACCGACCTGGTTCTGTTAACCGACCTGGTTCTGTTAACTAACCTGGTTCTGTTTACCGACCTGGTTCTGTTTACCGACCTGGTTCTGTTAACTAACCTGGTTCTGTTTACCGACCTGGTTCTGTTTACCGACCTGGTTCTGTTAACTGACCTGGTTCTGTTTACCGACCTGGTTCTGTTTACCGACCTGGTTCTGTTGGCGCGGCCCGGCATCCTCCCGCCCCCCGGCAGCGTCTTGTTGTAGAACATGGGGTCTCCGCTGTCGTTGCGTTTGCGACCCAGCGTGAACTCCAGAGTCCGGTTCAGACCGAGCTCTCGCTCCAAACTGCTCAGGTCCAGTTCGGCGGCGCCGACCTCGGAGGAGAACAGGCCGACGCCCTCTGTCAGCAGCTGGTTGGTGGAGATGTTGATGAGCAGCTCGTCCGGGTTGAGCCGCCCGTCCAGCAGAACCCTCCAGATCAGGTTCGGTGAATCCGCGCCGGGATCCAGAGCTCCGCCCACGGGGGCGGGGTCAGCAGTGCTGCCCGGGTGACTGCTGTTGCCCTCTGGTGGACGAGAGGAGGAACAACAGCTTAACTGACACCGTCATTTAAACTCTACCAAGCTGCAACACTCAGAAATACTGATTCTCTGTGTATATTTGATTTGTTGAATAATCATAATCATAATAATCATAATAATCATAATCATAATAATCATAATAATCATAATCATAACCATAATCATAACATACCCATAATAATCATAATCATAATAATCATAATAATCATAATAATCATAATAATCATAACCATGCCCATAACAATCATAATCACAATCATAATCATAATCATAACATACCCATAATAATCATAATAATGAAAACTTTACATGACATTTTGAACTTGGGTGAAAATATTTCAGTTAGAAACAGAAAAATGTCGGATGAATAAAGTCTGTATCTTATAAAATGACATCAGCCTGTGAAGAACAGAGGGCGCTGTACACCACACACACACACACACACACACACACACACACACACACACACAGGTGGATAATGGCCTGGACGGTCAGCTGAGTGGAGCTGCAGAACCATTAGCGCTCATGTTAGCGATGTAGCTGCTTTTTAAAAAACGGAGGGAAAATACCACAGACCTGAATTTTTCATCGGCCTCGATCTCCTTTATGTTTCTGTGCCATTAATAATGCAGAGCTTTGAGGGGGCATCACACACACACACACACACACACACACACACACACACACACACACACACAAATATCTGACCTATTTACACTGGTCTGATAATAAACCTCAGATCTGTTCTGTTCTATGTTTTGATCTGATTACTAAATAATATTATTCTTAATTAAATCTGTCGCACAGACTAAATAAAGATGGATGACGTCCCGGCTCCCTGAAAGTGAAACCAGAGAATCCACACCGCCACCCGGTGGACAACTGCTGTTCTAAAGTCCTAATCAGGCATAGTTTGGGGCAGCCTATGTGGCTGTGGGGTCCTCATTGGGTCCTTAGGGTCTGCTTTAGACTCATGGCGGCCATATTGGGTTGGGTCAAGTTGAGGAATCACATGCGTGGATGAAGAAGGTAGGTGGCTCTTCTAAGACCTCACTCTTTAATGTTACCACATGTGAATGGCTTATGTTTGAGAGCTGTGCGTTTGTTTTTCAAGCTACGTAAGCTAGCTAGCATACAGACCCGTACGCTACGACAACTTATGCCAAGTTTCCAGAGACCAGGTAGGATGTTTGGCTGTACACTGTTTGTTTGTGTGATTTTCATTTGATGATTCTCATCAAACAGTTACTGTACATTTACTTGTAGTTTGTTAAATCATCTCTGAAGTTATTTTGTCTGTAATTTATCATCGTAACACACGGCGAGACTGATGCGTGTGTGTTGACCTGAGCCAAACTACTGAGTCAGAGTTGATGATAAGAAGATGGTTTCTGACGCTGGTAGTACACGTGAAAACTACAGGTACTGATATCGACAGTACAGGGTCAGAGCCCGAGATGTTAATGCTAACGCACCGAAACGACAACAAACGTAGCTAATCTGAATCTGACGGAGAAAATTACGCTTCATGTGACGTTTGCAGAGAGAACGCTAAAGACGGCCATGTTTAACCTAAAGGAAAGGAACCGTGAGTGGTAGAAGGTGGCTTGTTTTTGGCGTTGTTGTGGTTAGCGACAGCTAATGTGTTAGCATCAAAACAGACAGCCATGAATTTGGAGTACACTCTTGTTCAGGTTGAGAGCCTGTGGATCCGCAGGAACATGTAATTACACAGACGACCTGAAGAGGGCGACACGTGTTCCTCATCACCAAACGACAACATTTCGCTGCGTACCTGTGAATTTGGGGGCAGCTGCTCCGTCCTGATCACAGTCGATGGCGGCCGACTCTTCGTACACCTCGTTGGTCTCTTGGCCCTTCTGCCCGTCGACGGCCCCAGGCTCCAGCGGGCCCCGGGGGTCCAGCTGCTCATAGACGCTGCTGTTAGGGGACAACAGTGTCCCCACCTCCACGGACGCCTCACCGGCCGAGGTGTCGGTGCCGGTGTAGACGGGAGGAGGCGGGATGGGCGGCAGCGAGTCCCGCAGGACGGTGTATTCGTACGTGATGTACGGGGTCCGACCGTTCTGGTTCCACACCTGAGGAGGAGGAGGCGGAGGAGGCGGAGCTTAGTGCAGGTGAAGCTCAGAGTGTTTTGCTTGGAGGACGGACGTACCAGGATGTTGATGGCCTGATCCACGGGGCCCTTGGCAACGATGTACTCGATCCCGGTCTCGTACACGTCCATGGGCCGGCGGTACTTGAAGATGGTGCCGGCGGCGTGGAAGTTCTGCGGACTGTCCACTTTGTACGCTCCGTTGAAGAAGAAGTTTCCTGCCTGGTCGGTCACAGCTGCAGACAAGATACTTGAGTTACTTTAGTATCGATGGATATAGTCATGGTGGGCGGGGCCTGTAAGAACGTTTTTGGGTCCATGTTTGTACTTCCACATCATATGTGAGTACTTCAAAAAGTATCTACTGATTTCAATGGGATGGGTGGTTCCACGTAATGGACAGAGAAGTTGCAGTACCACTGTTTGGCCACTATGTCTTTTAGTTCTCCCCTGCTAAGAAGAAGAAGAAGAAGATTACCTTTATTAACCCCACGAAGGGGAAATTCAAATATTTTGCGTTTTTTTTAGGACTTCCTGTTTCCACATTTCAGATCATATCCATGGGTAGTACTTTTAGTAAGTACCAGAACCTTTGGAGTACAACATGTTAAAGGTACAGGCTCATGAAGTTTGAGGGACAGGAAGTGAAGAAGAACTCACCCAGAACATCTGCAGACTTCTTCCTCTCGATGATCTGAATGTCCCATGATCCTTCAGGGATTTGGGTGATGAAGGAGTAACCTTGACAACAGAAAACAAACTTTAGATTCTCACACTAAAAAGTACAAACGCGATATATTTATTCTACGTAAACGTGTGAATCAGCGAAAAGAGCACTGACCCAGGGCGGAGGCTCCGCGGCGGAAGTTCCCGGTGACTCTGCTGCAGCTGCTGCCGTCGCCCTGACACACGCCACATTTATCCAGGATGTTTGAGGAGAACAAAACTCCGTCGCATCCGATCGGCTGAAAGAGGAAGCATCACAAAATAGATTCAGTTTTATTTTGAAATGTGAAACCGTTTCCTGTGTCATCTCCCAAACCAGAATAAACAGGAAGTAAACAGGAAGCTGGACTCACCTCACACTTACCGTCCACGCAGACGCCGCGGTAGCTGCTGTACTTGCAGGACGTCCCGTCTCGAGCCGTCACCATCAGCTGCCGCTGACCGTCGGTGGTGGTGCAGTGCAGGTCACAGGGGTTACTGGAGATGTGGACGTAGTCGTCTACAGAGGGTCAAAGGTCATTGTCTCACTTTGTTCTCTGTGATGACCAACAGATGGCGCCGTTGGTATCGGAAATATTCAAACTTTATATATACATACAACATTAACTCTGATGTGAGCACATGTAAAAAGAATGATCATAGTCATTTCATATCAACAATAGAATAAAAAAGAAATAAGATCAAACATTAACCTATAGGAACAAATACTCTGGACATAGTGAGGTATATGTGGTATATATTATATGTACTGATTTATTTAAGATGAAGTGTGATGAAGTGAGTAAGTTGAAGTACTGTTAACAAATAGATCAATTCAAAGGAACAAAGCCCTCAGTCCTCTGATGAGTCGTTACCAGGATACAGAGGTTTCCACTGGAAGCTCCGCCCACTGTACAGCTGTGAGTTAAAGGACCAGCACTGCTCCTCTCTGAAGCTCCGCCCAGCAGCAGGACACTCCTGCACAGCCAGCACACAGTGTTCAAGTGACACACACACACACTGTGGCCTGCTGGCAGCCAATCAGAGGTGTTTGTTTGAAAGTAGTAAACAGGAAGTGTGTGTGACTCACCTTAGTGTTACACAGGTGATACTTCTTAGCTGTTCCTGTACACGTCATGTTGTCCTTCCCCGCGGCCACCTTCTTCCTGTGGAGGGAACATGAATATAGAATAATAATAATCATGACAATAACAACAATAATAACAACAATAATAATAATAATAAAACCTCTGTTTGAGACAGTGTCTCTCCTGTGACATCACACCCCCGCCGCAGGTTCGAGTGCAGGCCGTCCACTTGGCCCACTCTCCCCACCAGTACGTGGTCACCTCCAGTTCCTCCTCCAGACTGTTGGAGGCCACACCGTCCTCCTACACACACACACACACACACACACACACACGCACACACACACACACACACACACTCTCCTGAGAACGCTGTAGTGTAGCTGCCAGGCCTGTGGGTGGCGCTGTGACGCTGCCACAGACATGCACCAAAACACAGAAGAAGACAGGGAGCATGTGCAGTAAACTGTCACCATGTAAACAAACACAAGGAGGAGAATGTGATGATGATGGCGGCAAAGACAGAGCATGAAATGAGACCAACACCAAGGTAGAACTTCTGCCTCAGCAGACTACAAGAGATCTGCCATTGTTGTTGTTGTTGTTGTTGTTGTTGGTGGTGTGTTAGCGCTTGTGGGCTAAGAGCCAAGGCCTATAAATGCACATTGGTTGTGAAGACGATGGTGTGTCGAGTTTCCTCACTGTGAGTGTGAGAGTGTCCAGGTTTCAAAAAGTAGCACATCCCCACTTTGCATTGGAGGGGCGGGACTTCAGCTGTTCTGAAGCCGCTCGTTAAAACCTGAAGCTGCAGACGCATCGGATTCTCATTGAACTTTTATGTTTCTGCTCATTTTCATGTGAAACATTTCATCATTTCAACATTTTTTTTAGATCTGTTATTTTCATATACATTTGATTTTATTTACAGAATAGAAAGTGGGCAGCAGTGGCTCAGTGGTTAGAGCAGAAGCCTTTCAAAGGTCACAGGTTTGAATCCCACTCGGGCCCTGACATTGATCAGGGCGGCCCCATGTTTACTGGTAGAAATACTCAGATTACTGGAAGAACAGTTGAAGATCACATGACATTGTAATGTTGCACCTTCTTGTTCTATGATTTTCATTAATATGTAAATAATTATAATTAATAAGAATGAATTCAGTTTGTGATTCTCTCCTTTTAAATTAATGTCACAGCATTTTACTCGATCCACTGTTCATTTCTCAAGATATCATCTTTAAACCCAAGACCACATCCGTCATGTTGGTTTTCTATAGGAATACTACCAGCTGTCTGTAGCAGTGTCAGTAGTGGTGTCAGCTGTAGTGTCAGTAGTGGTGTCAGCTGTAGTGTCAGTAGTGGTGTGTGTTGTGGGCGTGTCTCTGTAAACAGGTGTTGTGGGCGTGTCTCTGTAAACAGGTGTTGTGGGCGTGTCTCTGTAAACAGGTGTTGTGGGCGTGTCTCTGTAAACAGGTGTTGTGGGCGTGTCTCTGTAAACAGGTGTTGTGGGCGTGTCTCTGTAAACAGGTGTTGTGGGCGTGTCTCTGTAAACAGGTGTTGTGGGCGTGTCTCTGTAAACAGGTGTTGTGGGCGTGTCTCTGTAAACAGGTGTTGTGGGCGTGTCTCTGTAAACAGGTGTTGTGGGCGTGTCTCTGTAAACAGGTGTTGTGGGCGTGTCTCTGTAAACAGGTGTTGTGGGCGTGTCTCTGTAAACAGGTGTTGTGGGCGTGTCTCTGTAAACAGGTGTTGTGGGCGTGTCTCTGTAAACAGGTGTTGTGGGCGTGTCTCTGTAAACAGGTGTTGTGGGCGTGTCTCTGTAAACAGGTGTTGTGGGCGTGTCTCTGTAAACAGGTGTTGTGGGCGTGTCTCTGTAAACAGGTGTTGTGGGCGTGTCTCTGTAAACAGGTGTTGTGGGCGTGTCTCTGTAAACAGGTGTTGTGGGCGTGTCTCTGTAAACAGGTGTTGTGGGCGTGTCTCTGTAAACAGGTGTTGTGGGCGTGTCTCTGTAAACAGGTGTTGTGGGCGTGTCTCTGTAAACAGGTGTTGTGGGCGTGTCTCTGTAAACAGGTGTTGTGGGCGTGTCTCTGTAAACAGGTGTTGTGGGCGTGTCTCTGTAAACAGGTGTTGTGGGCGTGTCTCTGTAAACAGGTGTTGTGGGCGTGTCTCTGTAAACAGGTGTTGTGGGCGTGTCTCTGTAAACAGGTGTTGTGGGCGTGTCTCTGTAAACAGGTGTTGTGGGCGTGTCTCTGTAAACAGGTGTTGTGGGCGTGTCTCTGTAAACAGGTGTTGTGGGCGTGTCTCTGTAAACAGGTGTTGTGGGCGTGTCTCTGTAAACAGGTGTTGTGGGCGTGTCTCTGTAAACAGGTGTTGTGGGCGTGTCTCTGTAAACAGGTGTTGTGGGCGTGTCTCTGTAAACAGGTGTTGTGGGCGTGTCTCTGTAAACAGGTGTTGTGGGCGTGTCTCTGTAAACAGGTGTTGTGGGCGTGTCTCTGTAAACAGGTGTTGTGGGCGTGTCTCTGTAAACAGGTGTTGTGGGCGTGTCTCTGTAAACAGGTGTTGTGGGCGTGTCTCTGTAAACAGGTGTTGTGGGCGTGTCTCTGTAAACAGGTGTTGTGGGCGTGTCTCTGTAAACAGGTGTTGTGGGCGTGTCTCTGTAAACAGGTGTTGTGGGCGTGTCTCTGTAAACAGGTGTTGTGGGCGTGTCTCTGTAAACAGGTGTTGTGGGCGTGTCTCTGTAAACAGGTGTTGTGGGCGTGTCTCTGTAAACAGGTGTTGTGGGCGTGTCTCTGTAAACAGGTGTTGTGGGCGTGTCTCTGTAAACAGGTGTTGTGGGCGTGTCTCTGTAAACAGGTGTTGTGGGCGTGTCTCTGTAAACAGGTGTTGTGGGCGTGTCTCTGTAAACAGGTGTTGTGGGCGTGTCTCTGTAAACAGGTGTTGTGGGCGTGTCTCTGTAAACAGGTGTTGTGGGCGTGTCTCTGTAAACAGGTGTTGTGGGCGTGTCTCTGTAAACAGGTGTTGTGGGCGTGTCTCTGTAAACAGGTGTTGTGGGCGTGTCTCTGTAAACAGGTGTTGTGGGCGTGTCTCTGTAAACAGGTGTTGTGGGCGTGTCTCTGTAAACAGGTGTTGTGGGCGTGTCTCTGTAAACAGGTGTTGTGGGCGTGTCTCTGTAAACAGGTGTTGTGGGCGTGTCTCTGTAAACAGGTGTTGTGGGCGTGTCTCTGTAAACAGGTGTTGTGGGCGTGTCTCTGTAAACAGGTGTTGTGGGCGTGTCTCTGTAAACAGGTGTTGTGGGCGTGTCTCTGTAAACAGGTGTTGTGGGCGTGTCTCTGTAAACAGGTGTTGTGGGCGTGTCTCTGTAAACAGGTGTTGTGGGCGTGTCTCTGTAAACAGGTGTTGTGGGCGTGTCTCTGTAAACAGGTGTTGTGGGCGTGTCTCTGTAAACAGGTGTTGTGGGCGTGTCTCTGTAAACAGGTGTTGTGGGCGTGTCTCTGTAAACAGGTGTTGTGGGCGTGTCTCTGTAAACAGGTGTTGTGGGCGTGTCTCTGTAAACAGGTGTTGTGGGCGTGTCTCTGTAAACAGGTGTTGTGGGCGTGTCTCTGTAAACAGGTGTTGTGGGCGTGTCTCTGTAAACAGGTGTTGTGGGCGTGTCTCTGTAAACAGGTGTTGTGGGCGTGTCTCTGTAAACAGGTGTTGTGGGCGTGTCTCTGTAAACAGGTGTTGTGGGCGTGTCTCTGTAAACAGGTGTTGTGGGCGTGTCTCTGTAAACAGGTGTTGTGGGCGTGTCTCTGTAAACAGGTGTTGTGGGCGTGTCTCTGTAAACAGGTGTTGTGGGCGTGTCTCTGTAAACAGGTGTTGTGGGCGTGTCTCTGTAAACAGGTGTTGTGGGCGTGTCTCTGTAAACAGGTGTTGTGGGCGTGTCTCTGTAAACAGGTGTTGTGGGCGTGTCTCTGTAAACAGGTGTTGTGGGCGTGTCTCTGTAAACAGGTGTTGTGGGCGTGTCTCTGTAAACAGGTGTTGTGGGCGTGTCTCTGTAAACAGGTGTTGTGGGCGTGTCTCTGTAAACAGGTGTTGTGGGCGTGTCTCTGTAAACAGGTGTTGTGGGCGTGTCTCTGTAAACAGGTGTTGTGGGCGTGTCTCTGTAAACAGGTGTTGTGGGCGTGTCTCTGTAAACAGGTGTTGTGGGCGTGTCTCTGTAAACAGGTGTTGTGGGCGTGTCTCTGTAAACAGGTGTTGTGGGCGTGTCTCTGTAAACAGGTGTTGTGGGCGTGTCTCTGTAAACAGGTGTTGTGGGCGTGTCTCTGTAAACAGGTGTTGTGGGCGTGTCTCTGTAAACAGGTGTTGTGGGCGTGTCTCTGTAAACAGGTGTTGTGGGCGTGTCTCTGTAAACAGGTGTTGTGGGCGTGTCTCTGTAAACAGGTGTTGTGGGCGTGTCTCTGTAAACAGGTGTTGTGGGCGTGTCTCTGTAAACAGGTGTTGTGGGCGTGTCTCTGTAAACAGGTGTTGTGGGCGTGTCTCTGTAAACAGGTGTTGTGGGCGTGTCTCTGTAAACAGGTGTTGTGGGCGTGTCTCTGTAAACAGGTGTTGTGGGCGTGTCTCTGTAAACAGGTGTTGTGGGCGTGTCTCTGTAAACAGGTGTTGTGGGCGTGTCTCTGTAAACAGGTGTTGTGGGCGTGTCTCTGTAAACAGGTGTTGTGGGCGTGTCTCTGTAAACAGGTGTTGTGGGCGTGTCTCTGTAAACAGGTGTTGTGGGCGTGTCTCTGTAAACAGGTGTTGTGGGCGTGTCTCTGTAAACAGGTGTTGTGGGCGTGTCTCTGTAAACAGGTGTTGTGGGCGTGTCTCTGTAAACAGGTGTTGTGGGCGTGTCTCTGTAAACAGGTGTTGTGGGCGTGTCTCTGTGAACAGGTGTTGATGTGGGCGTGTCTCTGTAAACAGGTGAACTCCGTCCTGAGAGGTGACTACCTGACACCAGGTGGCAGTGTGGTGCCACAGAGACTGTGTCTGGTGTGCGGGGACTTGGCGTCAGGTTATCACTACGGCGTGGCGTCCTGCGAGGCCTGCAAGGCGTTCTTCAAGAGAACCATCCAGGGTGAGGACCCCAACGCAGCCTCTTATCGATCCCTGTGATCGGCTGCCGATGACATCACACACCATTGATTTCTGTCAAATTCGATCATTTCTGTAAAACGCATCGATAACCGAACACCGCTGAGACATCAGAGTGTGTCGTCATGGTAACAAGGAAATTCAGTCGCGTTCGATGATGATGTCACACATCAACAGCCTCCAGCCGTCGCTCGTCAATATCCTGTTAATGGACTCTGAGGCTTCAAGCTCCAATTAACAATTGTAGTGGCTGAGTGTGTGAGTGTGTGTGTGCGTGTGTGCGTGTGTGTGTGTGTGTGTGTGTGTGTGTG